>CACTHL010000395.1:0-265457 GCA_902712375.1 Dioscorea dumetorum
ATGGTGTCTGTTGTCCTTGTGACAAGGTTTCTATGTCCTCTCCCTTGTGTCCTTTGAATGTCTCGAATCTCCTAAAGTTTGCGTGCAAGGCTTTGCAAACTCCACCTCTTATCTGGTGGTTACGCTGGCGTAAGGGATGTGGTAGCCGTTGTTTGAGGCTTCTCCTCGATATCATCCTTTGTGTCACTCACCGGTTGTCGAGTAACAACGAACTCTTGCCCTCGGCGCTCCACCCCCAATGGAGCGTAGAGCCCGGATTCCCAAGTAGGGTCATTCCTCCAACTTGCTCCATCGATTGAATGCGATACAATGTGTTCCTACCTCACACTATATGCGTGATGTACGACCCGACAAAGATCATACCTAGCTTGGGGTGTTGTCACGACGAGCAATCAACTGCAGCTATATAGCCCAAGTTGATTAGAGAACGTGTGATCATGTTGTGCAGTATGAGCAGATTGGTCCGCGTGATGACATTGGTACTATCTCCTTGGCCCACAATCAATTTTCTCATCAAGGCATAAACATAACGGTGAGGTGGGTTAATGATGCGTGATGCCTTCTTGGATTCTAATGGTGATTGTGATGTCATCTAAGAGGCGTAAGTGCATGTACCGATCAAGTCATAAAGTGTGCTCAAAGCAAGGTTATCGTATACATGAGAAATGAGAATATTAGTAATTACTTGCGAGATAGTTATCCAATCTTAATGAAAGAGTTGTGAAAATAGGTTGTGAACAAGTAAAGACAAAACAACTTAAAATGAAATGAAGACAAACAATTGGATTAGAATGGTTACTTGAACAATGATTTCCCAAGGGTCATACTCTAGAACACAGGATTCGAATTATGCTTCTTAAACTAGTGAAGTTGAGTCACAAGGAATCTACAACTCTCTAACCCTGCTCTCGTGGCAATTAGAGATTATTCTTATATAGGGCTCTAGTGAATATCTCTCTCTACATTGGACTAAGTATGAATACTGATGATTGTCCCGCATGTGTACGGGGTCGTCAAGTAATACCCTGTGAGTGACACAGGGGTCGTATTCCACGGGCCAAGGAGCTACTATTACTCGCCTTTCATCTATTTCCTAACCTAACAATATGAGAAAAGTGTACAACTACTAAAATCTAATAACGAGAAGATAAGGCTACTATTACACTCCAATTGAACATACAAGGGATGGATAAATAGGAGAAGGCGTGATTTGGACAAGGAATTCCCCTAGGGTTGTCATTAAGGCCTGAATTAAGGACGATGTGATGTGATGTTAGTTTGGACTAAGAGATTTCTAAATTAGGCTAATCCCAAACA
Organism: Dioscorea dumetorum; assembly: GCA_902712375.1. Taxonomy (NCBI): domain Eukaryota; kingdom Viridiplantae; phylum Streptophyta; class Magnoliopsida; order Dioscoreales; family Dioscoreaceae; genus Dioscorea; species Dioscorea dumetorum. The sequence continues at coordinate 1,318 of CACTHL010000395.1, forward strand.
AAGATTGACCGGAATCCTTCTAGGTCAACTTCTCCTACAATTGCAGTGCAATCAGGGAATCCCTTATCAGGAGTAGACACTCTTCTGCGTCTAAGACTAACGCTCGGTGAGCTACCAAATATCCAAATCCCTCGGCGTATTGGTATATGAATCCCTTTCAATCTATGTGAGTCTAGTACAAGGGCGCATCCCGCGCTTCCAGGTACAACCTATAAATTGAACCGCAGAGTTCTTATGCAATCCAAGACGGTAAAGTACACATTGAAGGAATCACAAACTATAGAATTATTATAAAAGAAATCCAACATCCAACAATAAATCATTATTCAAAATTACACTAAAAACATCCTAGGGTTCATTATGGCCAAATCACATATAAGGTAGTTCCTTATGCAAGAGAAACACTCATACAAAGCCAAGGTACAAATAAAGATGAAAAGAAGCAAAGAACACTCCCTCTAACTTTGGATTGCCTTGGATGGAAGAAGATCGTCGATTGCCTTGGATTGCCTTGAAGCCTTGGATGGCCCCCCTATTTCCTTCTCTAACATTTACCTCTCTCTTGATGAAGATTAGTGTGGTAGATCGCTGGAAAACGCCGCCTTGGATGGTGGGGCTATAGCCCAAGAAGAAGGGATGAAGAAGCTCCCCATTTTCATGCCCTAATTTCCCTTTAAAGCCTCTTCATGGGCTGCGTTAGGGGTTGCCTTGCGGGCGCAAGGATGCCCACAAGGTTCGCAGCCTTTTGCGAGAAAAAAATCATTTCGGGGGCTACTGTGCCCTACTACAGTATAGCTACAACGATAAAGCTCCAAAAAAGGCGTTTTTGGTGTCGATCTCTTTCTAAATGCATTATTGACCTCATTTTGACTGCTTCAAGGCCTGTAACACAAATAAAACTAATTTAAACACGAAACGGGCATCGGTTCATCCAAATACATACAAAATAAGACAAGAATAAAGTGTATAAATACATACATTTAGACACTTATCAAATACCTTGCAGTCTAGGGTTTCTAAACAGGTCAACATTGACTCTCTTAAATAAGTTACTTACTTCCTCGAGATAAACAACCCCTAATCCCATACAATTCATTAGCGATGATCTCTCTCTCTCTCTCTCTCTCTCTCCCTTCACTAGGGTTACATGATTGCTCAAAGCTCACAGAAGTGCAAAAGTAGGATGACCAATGCGAAGGGGAAAGAGGTCGCTCATCTACATACATGCTTACTTTCTCAATCCTAGTTAATCTTGAAAGGCCTCTCACTAATGGGTTTGTCACCACAACATCAGTATTCACCCAATCATACAAGCAATCATTCTCTAAATTGAGATTGACAACCAATGTAATTCAAGATTAAAAACTCATAAATCACCAGAATTAAGAAGCTTAAGCGAAATCTCAAATACAAGACCCTAGGGTTCACATATCCAAGACCCAATAAGGGTTTAGCTCCTCATGGAGCAATTTGATCCAAGATGCATAACAAAAGTAATAATTTACATTAAAAAACAATTAAAACACCAGTCTAATCTGAGGTCAAAGGTTTGGCGCGAAATCTCCTCCTGAAGTTGGTCAAACGAGCTTTTACAAGATCGTCCGCCCATAGAAGATGATGATGATGATGGGAAGAGTTGCCAGTCATGATTTTTTCTTCTCCTGGATGTCTTCTTGAAGCTTTAGCCTAGCAATTGTGTGCTTCTTCAAAGTCTATCCCTAAGTTCTTCTCCAAGTTCAAAAACTCTTTCAACAGAAAACCCTCAAATTCTTTTATACCTTAACCCTTACGGGCGACCTACAAGAGTAAGCTCGGGCCGTAATAACCCTCAGACAAGAGCTCCACGTCAACAAACCCGATCTCAGATCAAGGTCTTTACCATGACTAACGAAGAAACTAAATGGAAACCAAACGTGATCACAAGTGTTGTGTCTATCTTTTGGCATGATGCATTTATATTGACGGATTCTTTGTGAAGCGAAGTCTTTTGTTAGTACTAGGTTTGCCTGTCATACTGATAGAGCTTCGTCTCCTCTCAGTTGTGAGCTAGTAGATTAGACTCCTCTTTCTGAGGAGATGGTCAGAAGTTCAGTTTTTCTGGGTTATCCTGTGGGAGTTCATGGAATGGTTCTGAAGGCATATTTGATCCCTTTGGAAATCTGAGACTTTGACACTAGCTTAGGAATGGATTGGCTTCATAGGCATCAAGCCTCCATTAACTGTTTCAAAAAGGAAGTAACTTTTAATGGCCTCCTAAGACTCCAGTGGTTTTTGAGGAGGGAAAGGAAGCCTTTCCCGGCGTGTTTCACCTTGCCCCTTGAAGCTTGGAAGTTGGTGCGTAAAGGGTGCCACATGTACATAGTTCAAGTGGTAGATTCCAGGGTTGTGGAGCTAAAATTGGAAAATGTGCTTGTGGTGGAAGAGTTTTCTGATGAGTTTCCCGAGGAGTTACCAAGATTACTACTTGATAGGGAGATTGAGTTTGTTATCGACCTGTTTCCCGTCATGGCACCAATTTTTAAAGCACCCTACAGGATGGGGCCAGCAAAGCTTAAAGAGTTGAAGGTTTAGTTGCAAGACCTCTTGGACAAAGGCTTTGTTCATTCGAGCGTTTCACTTTGGGGTGTGCCAGTTTCTCTTTGTGAAGAAGAAAGATGGTTCCTTGAGATTGTACATAGACTATCGACAACTCAATAGATTGATTATTAAAAAGAATGTATCCTTTGCCAAAGATTAATGTCTTGTTTGATCAGTTGAAGGGGCAAGTGTGTTTTCTAAGATCGACTTGCACTAGTGATACCATCAGGTGAAGATAAAAGAGAGCAATGTGGAGAAGATGGCTTTTTACACTAGCTATGGTCACTTTAAGTTTCGTGCCCATTCAGGTTGAGGAATGCTCCTACAGCATTCATGGACTTGACGAACAGAGTTCTCATACCCCACTTTGATAAGTTTATGATTATGTTTATCGATGACATTTTGGTGTACTCACCTACGGAGGAAGATCATGTACGGCATCTGCATACGGTTTTGTAGACTCTTCGAGAGAAGCAGTTGTATGCCAAGTTTTCCAAGTTTGAGTTTTGGCTTTGCGAAGTTGGCTTCTTTGGACATGTGGTTTCTGGAGATGGAATCTTTATGGACCCGAAAAAGTTGGAGGCTATTGTCAATTGGGAGCCACCAAAGAATGTGACCGAGGTAGGAACTTTTTGGTTTTGCGCGTTACTACATACGTTTCGTGGATGGTTTTTTCCTTGGTTGTAACTCCGTTGTTGAGATTAACTCACAAAAAGGTTACGTTTGTTTGGGATAAGAAGTGTGAGAAGAGTTTTTAAACGCTTAAGGATCATTTAACATCCGGGGAGGATTTTGTGGTGTATAGTGAAGCCTCACATCAAGGTTTGAGTTGTGTGTTGATGCAAGAAGGGCGGGTGTTAGCCTATGCTTATCGGCAGCTTAAAAAGCATGAATTAAATTACCCAACCCATAACTTAAAGCTAGCAGGGGCGGTGTTCGTGTTGAAGATTTGGCAGCGCCATTTGTTTGGAGAGCGATGTCGGATTTTCTCAGACCATAAAAGCTTAAAGTATCTCTTCACTAAGAAGGAGTTGAATTTAAGGCAGAGGTGATGGTTGGAGTTGATCAAGGACTATGACTAGTCATAGGCTGCCACCAAGGTGATGGATGGCCCTAGTAGGAAGTCTTCTTCTACTCTTGCTTCTATGAGAACTTCAAACCATTCGAGCGCTGGGTGTAGAGCTCAAAGCGGGAGCCAGCGGACCCTTATTGGCAAGTTTTGTAGTGAGACTGTCTTTGTTGGAGCAGGTTTTGGATTCCCAGGAATTTGATGAATGGTTACTCAGTGAGAGACAGAGGCTGGAGAAGGGAGTTGCTAGTGACATCAAGGTGCGAAGCGATGATCTTTAGGAGTTCTGTGGTAGAGTTTGTATCCCAAAGGATACTCAGCTTCGAAGAGCCATTCGAGAGGAGGCTCATTTTTTAGCTTACGCAGTTCATCCTAAGAGTACAAAGATGTATCAAAACATCAAAGGAGAGTCTTGGTGGTCAAAGATGAAGCGGGAAAGAGCTGAGTTTGTAGCCTTGTGTTTGGTGTGCTTGCAAGTGAAAGCCGAGCATCAATGACCTCCTAAACTGTTACAGCCTTTACCGTTTCATGAGTGGTAGTGGGAACATGTGACTATGGATTTTGTAGTTGGTTTGCCACATTCGCCACAGGGTTGTGAGGCAGTTTGGGTGGTTGTTGACCATTCTACTAAGTCAGCTCACTTTGTGGCTATCCACACCAAAAATTCATTGGAGAAGTTCATGAGGTTGTATATGGATGAGATAGTCAACCTTCATGGACTGCCTGTTTCAATTGTTTCAAATTGCGATCCCAAATTCATTTCAAAGTTTTAGCTGAAATTTCAAGAAGCCCTTGGTACCAAGTTGAAGTTTAGCAGTGTAGATCACCCTCAGACCAATAGTCAATCCGAGAGGACAATTTAGTGTCTTAAGAACATGTTGAGAACTTGTGTCCTAGATTTCCATAGGAGTTGGGCCAAGCATTTGCCTCTGGTGGAGTTTGCCTACAACAACAGTTTCCAGGCTAGTATCAGCATGGCGCCGTATGAAGCGCTGTATAGGCAGAACTGTAGAACCCCTTTTTGTTGGAATGGGGTGAGTGAGAGGAAATTGCAGAGTATGGAATTAATTGATGAGCCTATGGAAAAGGTGAAGCTAATTCGAAACAAATTGAAGATTGCTCAAGATAGGCAGAAGAGATACGCTGATACCTAAAGGAAGGACTTGGCATTCGAGGTGGTGATCATGTGTTTTTGAAGATTTTTCCTTAGAAAGGGGTGATTCGATTTCGCAGTAGAGGAAAATTGAATTTGTGGAAGCTCGACTTTTTCTACTTCTCTTATGCTTTGTTTCTTGGGTTAAATTTTATGTGTTTAAGTTTCTGTCGAGTGTTTTTCTTGTTAGGGTCTTAGTTAAGGTCCTTTTTAGAGAGAAAAAGGAGGGGGAAAAACATTTGGGAATGTACGTGCAAAACGAGGGCTTGTGGCATTTGGGGTGTCCGCAAGACCCCCAAAAATAGGGGGCCTTGCCGCAGCAAGAGAGCCCGCAAGGGGCTTTGGTTGAGGCCTCGCTGCCTCCCTTGCGCCGGCAAGGGATCCCGCGAGTATCCCGGCATTTGGGCCTATAAATACCTCATTTGAAACTCAAAAGGGATTCATAAGACCTTTTTTCCATCCCTTTTCTCCCCTATTTTGAATCCTTATTCCCTCCTCTCGTAGATCTTCATCCTTGGGCCCCAAGAAAGAAGAGAAATATTGATCTCTAATCCTTCTCCATTGATGAAGATTCCTTCTAGGTTTGGGTGATCCTTGAGGGTGAGTTCTCTCCTCCTCTTAAATCTCTTATTCTTGATGCCATTTCCTCTTAGATTTTTGAATGAAAAACATGGATCTAGTATAGATCTAAAGGTTAGATTGAATTAGAGTCTTGATTTAATGTTTTTGTGAAGAATGAGGGTGATCCTTCATCTCTAAGCCTATGATCCTTGTAGATCCGAACCCAATTGGATTCTTCTTGATTTTATTGTGATCTTGAGGGTTGTGAGGATTTTATTTTATTAATTCCTCCTATTAGAGTGTTTATTAAACCTTAGAAACAATGAGATCCCATTTTGATCATTTTTCGTCTCATGTTCTTGAATTGGGATATTGTGATTGATTCTTGATTTTCTTGGATGATTGAATGCTTCTAGGTGGTGGATCCTCGAGCAAGGGTAAAGAGCAAGCAAACATTTAACCCAGAGGGTTCGATCTCGCCAAGTTTGTGAGTGAGAATTTATCTGTTAATGAGCTCTGATCATGATTGTTTGAATATACAATATTACATGTTTTCAAATGGTGATTCCCTTGATTTCAAAGGACTCTTGAGATGTTTTCTTGAAACTTAGAATCATGATGAGTTATGATTTGGTTTATTTCTTGATTATGACTAAATAGCATTCATACTTCTTGTGGGTTGGAAACCCTATGGTTTGAAATATATGCTTTTCAAGAGTTGTGTCAATTGAGGCTTGATGTTCTTGATATGCTGAGCCAAGAAAAGAAAATGTGAATCAAAATGAATTTCCATGTGATAATTCTTTATTTGAAACATATTTTCAAAGAATTATTCTTGTTACAAAAGCCTTGAGTATTTGAAACATATTCTTTTTAGGGAATTGTTCTTGTTCTGAAAGCGATGAAGGGCCTATTTGAACCAAAAATGGATTTCTTTGTGATATTGCCATTTTTGAAGCATGTATTCAAAGAATGTTCTTATATGAAGTTCTTGATGAAAACCGTATTCTTTGTTGATTATTTACTAGAGTATACACTCCTGGATGGAGAATTTCATTTTTGAGAACTTGTGATCTTTTGATGAGGTATATGTTATCATATTGATGTTTACATGTGAGCCTACAGTTTGGATTGATATCCTAATGCTTGCTGATGACATGGGGAGGATCCCCGGTATCTACTGTAATAGCGAGTTTCCACGGATCGAGCTAGTTAGGATCGCGTGGAGTTCTCAGCTGATTTCGCCCTTTGAGGGGGTGCGTAGAGAACCTGAAAGGTGTGGTGTTGGGTGCCCGGAGTCACCACACGGGACTTCCAACGGCCAACACCAAGATACGTGCATCTTGGTGGCTCCTGACCTAATTGGGACTACGGTTAGTGATGGGGGGTTTTTGGAGGCTGGTTATACTAACTATACGGGATTTATTGTGATTATCTTATAAATCTTTAGATCGTTGAATATGAAAATGTGTATTTTAAAAATTGGTTTTCGTGATACGAGATTTACTACATTGATTACTTTATGAATCCTTGAAAAGTTGAGTATTCCAAAAAGATTATCCAACTTGAATTTTTAGACTTGTATCATTTTATAAATGATTTCCAAGGTTTTATTGATGCGTTTCTTTGTGAAAGTTATAAGCATCTTTTATTGAATCGAGCATCGACACTTGAATTACTACGTTGGTTTCTTTATAACAGGTTAGCCTTACGGCGATCTAGGTTTGAGGCAAGTGCTTAACCTCCCATGGGTTGTTGTGTTGGTATGTCATGAACCAGGACCCTCGGGTCGGGGCGTTACAGAATCCCCGGTATATTCGACCCTTCTCAGTTATTAAGTGGAGTGGACAAGTCGCTTACCGCTTAGAGCTACCGACTGAGTTGGAGAAGATCCACAATGTCTTCTATGTTTCAGTGCTGAAGAAGTATGTACCTGACCTGTCGCACACACTTGAAGCCCTCCAGTGGAGTTGCTAGAAGACTTGAGCTTTGCCATACAATGAGTAAAGGTTCTTGATCAACAAGAGAAAAGGTTACATCAGAAGGTGACCCTGATAGTCAAGGTGATGTGGGGAAGCGCCTTTGAGGAAGAAGTAATTTGGAAAATGAAGCATCTTTGAAGCGGAAACACCCTATCATTTTTGAAAGCCATGATACGAAGGAAATTTCGAGGACAAAACTTTCTTTAATGGGGGTAAGTATGGTGTTTTGGTTTTTCCAAGCATGTGCTATTATCTAGTTGTCTTACATTGGTTATGCTTTGAGTCTTGGTGCGTCTTTAGCCGTTTTGGGCTTGGAACAGAGCTCCTAGAGCAAGCACGGTCATGCTTTAGACCGTGCTCTTGACCATGCACTTTAGTAAATGTTTTGGATTTTGTTTCTAGCAACTTTTAAAGTGTACGAGCAAATGCATGCCCATGCTTTCAGCTGTCCTTCAAGAGCACAGTGGTGCTAGGAGCAGAGAAACCGTGCTATTCTGGGTCTAAAATTCCTACAAAGTGCATGGGCATAAGCACGCCCATGCTTCCTCCCTGTACTTCGGTAATCAAGTCTTCCTCGTCTTGCCTTGATTTTCAATAAAGTGCACAGGCATAAGCATGCCTGTGCTTCTAGACCGTGCTTGTGAGTGTACAGGCAAGGGTTGAGAAGCACTCCTATGCTCTCGTCCGTGTTTGCCCAGTGGTATTTAAAAGTTCTAAACTAAGCCCTAATTCTCATACACTCTTCTTTTTCTTCTTCTTCTTCTTCTTCTTCTTCTTCTTCCTCATCCTCCATTTGTTCCTTTGCTCTGGAGGAAAGAACGCAGCCGATTCTAGACCTCTCTTTCTCTCTTTTGGCTAAAGATCCTTGAAGTTAAGCTCTCCTTCTCCCTCATCTTTCCCCTTGTTTCATTTTGGTTGGATGAGCATGTTAGCTCTAGGTTTTAGATCATAAAACTTGGCTTGTTGTTGTTGACTCATTGAGTGCCTTGTTTGATTTCTTTCACTCTTTCTTGAATCATGAGATAGATGTAAAGATCCATCCTCTCCACCTTGGTGAAGCCTTGTTTCTCATGTTCTTGAAATCAAGCTACTGGTGTAATGCCAAAAAATCCATTGCTAAACCTTTGCTTTCTTAGTTGCTTTGGGAGTTGATCTCCATAGAGTTTCTTTGGAACCCTTAGAGTTCAAGTTCAGGCCATACCCAAGCCTTGTTAGGGTTTCTTGGTTTGTAGCGTGAAGAAGTTCATGCTTTCATTTTCTTCGTGTGTTTTCTTTTGGTTTTGAGCCCTTGTGGATGTGTTAGTGTAGGTGGTGAAAGCTCGGTCCAAGGCAAGGACCCGGTGAAGGAGTAGCGTTGTTGAGGTGTCGTTCTCCAAAGATGTGAGTGGGTCAATTAGATTGCATAGTTTAATGGGAATAATAATACTTTCATATGCTATTCTTACATTCTAATTTTCATCTACTCTCCTATGCTGTAAATGACTTGATTTATTGAATGAATTGTAAAAGGATCACTCCCTCCTTCCATTCATTGATTAGATGTTAAAGGGACTATTAGGTCATATGTGTTTTCTTGTTAGGTTATTCAATGAATTACATGTGTTTAGTACCTATCAATTCACTATTTTCATTGCTTAGTTTTCATGTCACATCATGTTTAGTGGTAGTTTTTAGTTTTGGGTGTGTTGAGAATTGTATTCTTATGATTTGTAGAGTTCAAACTTGTGGAGTTATCATTTATGAAAATTTCTCCAAAACAGACCGCTAAACACATGGGCAAGTGAGTTCTCTTGTGTCTCTCATGAATTTGCAGAATTTTCAGCTAGAAGGCTATAGGTGCTTCTACACATCCGTGTATGTGACCTTTTTCCTTTTTGGAATTCCTCAAGGGCACATACACGTCCTTGTATTACGCATGTGACTTAGCCATGTTACGCATGGACATATACACGGACGTGTGAATGCCTGTGTACATCTTCAGGACATGGGTAGAGTACCACTGGGGACACACTTATGTGATTGGGCGTAACCCAGAACTTGACGCACATGATCGTCTTGGGTTTATGAAGGGTCACACTTCCCTTTCAAAGTTATTTCGCCCTCTTCATCTTTGACTGCTTTCTCCCCAAGAGACATGACTCTCTGACTTCCACAACTATTCTTCACTCTATTTATAGGGTTCTAGGGCTTCCACAAACTTCACCATCAAGTTCTTAGAGTTTTCTTCTCATCCATAAGACTCTATCCATTATTTTTTCACAAACCATGATTAAAGCTATGATTTCTAAATGTCTTTCATGATTAAAGAATGTATTTAAAGCGGTCAATGTCTTTGCATGCTAGATTCATTAGCACCATTGCCAGCAACACAAAACCCTACTGTCCGAGGAGTCTAGTACTTCTATTGCTAGATTCTTTTGTCTATGTTTATCTCTATCTTTTAGTGGTTTGTGTTGCTCTCCTTAGCATGGTTCTTCCTACTGAGTTTATCTTATGTTTTAACCTATGTGTGTGTTTCTTTTGGTTTGTGTTTTCTCTTTTAAATATGAACTTCTTTTTCTTCGTTTGGTTGTTGTTAGGCTCCAATGAATTCTCTCAATCCTTGCCAATTTTGTTTGTTGATAAGTGTCTAAATACACTATATTTCACTGAAAGATTCCATGTACTTTCATGCATATTTAATAATACTGATGCCCGTTTATGCCCTTTTTTGTGTAATTTGTATTTCACGGCATCGGAGAACCTCTTGTCGCTTGTGGAGGGATTTAGAGATGTTTTTAGAGGTTAAAATGACTTTTTTCGAAAATCATACGAACTCGCAAGCACCAGGTGGTGAGAAGACAAGTGACCAAACCGAGAACGCAAAGGAACGACCCCAACCAGAGACCGTGCGGCCTCTGTGCGGCAGCACGACATAGCCATAAGGGTTGTTCAGGTTATATGCAGCTGCATAGCCGGCCCAGGGAGTTGTGCGGGCTGCGTGCGCTCGTACGCAACTCGCACGGCGACCACACAACCCAGCCAGGGGCCTGTGCGGCCACACGATGCCTGCACGGCACATGCGTGCGCTCAATATTTGCATGATTTCTCCTCGTGTGGCCCCACATGCCCTCACATCTGGGGAACTATAAAAGCCGCAGTTAGGACTTTCTAGAGGAGGGAGAGCAACCATATGACTCCAAGCACATCCAATGCCTAAATTCATCCATAAAGTTCGATTTCGGCCAGGAATTAATAAGGGAAGAAGTCTGGAAGTCAAGGGGAACATCCAAATAACTCAGCGATGTAAATCCAACAAGTTCTCACCACCACGATTAGTCGGCAAGGAGGGAGTTTTACAATGTCTTTGGATTGTATTCTCCATTTACTTGATGTCGACCTAACCTCTTAAGGCCACTGGGCTCTAGTGAACCGTGGAGGATAACTTGTAGGGATGGTTAATCTTATATGACATTGATGTTTGGCTTGAATTCATCTTTGATTCTAATCTATCGTTTTGTATATTCAATGTGCAATGGATGGTTTCGGTAGATTTGATATTGAATGATGTTTGTAGAGAGGGTTGCTTGCAGGCATTAGGCCATGCATAGATTAGAGAGGTATCCAATGTATCGGCACACAAGAGGTTCCGGGTGTCCATAGCCTCCCACATTAGGGTTTAACTCTAGGTAGAGACTCCCAATAACATCTACGGGTATCTGAAGATCAGAACCCGATAGGATTAAGGCTACAATACGAAGTTCCGGGGTGGTCGACTTGAGAGTCTCACGGATCAAAGGCTAGCCAACATCATACTCTTTTATTATGTTATCCATGCTTGTTATTCCTATGAGGGAATCCTTGTGGGAGGCCTTCCTTCTCCATTGTTTTATGGTTTGGGTAAAAATTCTTTGTGTAAGAGGACTTTGAACACTATGTACCATTTTCACTCTTTAGGTTTAGCTAATTTAGAAAATAATTGTACATATGTATCATAGTACACTTTACTCATCCCATTAGCCCTCATACACTAAAATGTTTTCTTATACACAGGATAATTAGAATTAGAGTCAACAATATAAAAAATAAAAAAAAATTGCACATGCGAAGGCAACAGGGGCTACCACCCATTTAGTATGAAGTCTGCTCCCATCAAGTAGGATACCTCGTACGCACTAGTGGGAGAAAGACTTAACTCTAAAGCTATGTGAAAGCTATTGCCTTATGAAAAGATGGTAGAATGAGTTACGACCCTTGAAGCTTGAAAACCACTCTCAGATGGCAATTATGAGAAAAGCCTACCTCAGGGGACGTGTGCAGCTATTACCCACTCAAAATTGAAATAATCAGTAGTAGAGTTTGAAAATAAGTCTCTTATAGTATGAACATCAAAGTAGTGGACATGGTTGAAATTTAGGAGGAGTTTTCAGACACACACGGACACGTATAGATTTTCTTTTTAATCAACTTTTTTTGTGCAATCTTAGGGAGTGAAATCATGAAGAAATTCCATTTTTTACTTCATATGGAGTCAGGAGTAGTTTCTTCAAGAAAAGAATTATCTAATTCTTGAATTGATTTTAGTTAGAGTTTACCATGTGCATTCCAAGTAGTATTGTAGTTTGCATCAAGACCTTGTATGGGACTAGTTGATACTCATCTTGAGAAAGTGGATAGCTTGATTTAATAACTCTCTTGTTCCAAATTAGATGCAATAGTCTTGTGCAGCCTTGTCCGTAAGTCGAACATAATTCTATCGAGTAGCCTCGCTCCTGAAACACCTCTTCATTGACTGATTGCGTTCCTAGTAACTCACGTCTAGTCTGACCATCGAAATGTCAAGTTCATAGGCTAAATAATAAGGTGATGGTTCTCGCTAGTATTTTCTAGTTCCTTGTAGATCAACAACCGTACTCTCAACCACATTGTTCTACTTGACCGGCAAGTGCATTTGGGTCCAATAGGTCACATTAGTCCCTCATAAATGTCCACTGACTATAGGAGGTTGAATGACACCACTCAAAAGGATCATTTTCTGTTACCCTTTATTTATCAAATGTTGAAGAGGCTATCAAGACCTATGTACTATTTTTTCTTAAATGGTTTATCGGGGTACTTCCACATTCCTTTAGCTCTTTTGGTAAAAAAAAAAAGACCATTGCACTTGTCTTTATCATACCTTCGCAAATTAAAGGATGCTACTCGGACTATGGAATGCCTAGAAAATTGTTCAAAAACGTATGTGGGCCATCTTTGATTATTTAGTTGAGGGCATAGTGGAAGACTTCATGGATGTCATTTTTATTTTTGGAAACTCCTTTATTTTGGCTTGCGTAATTTAGTAAGGGTTTTGAAGTGGTGTAATGAAAGAAATTTGGTTTTCAATTAGGAAAAGTGACATTTCATTGTCCTAGAAGATATCATGTTATGGTACAATGCCATGTAGGATACGCGGGTGTTAAGAGCACTAGTATACATGTTTCACCTTTTAATTTGTAGCACCTAGCTTGTTCTCAAGACTTGTAATATGTTTTTTTTAATGATTGTTTTGTTGTTTTTTATATCTAGGCCTTTAGTGGAGCATAGGTAATGAGAGGAATGTATTTCATGTGAATTATAGTAAAAACAAAGTGGAGCTTAAATGAGAAAATTCCAAGATCAAGATGACTTTATTAGGAGGAGTGCAGTATGGAAGCTAAAAATCAACATTTCAACCAAACTGAAATTGACATGCCCAACCACAAGCTTTTTCTTGTCGTGTGGTGAGATCAAAATGTTTGAAATACCCAAATTTACCACGATTAGTGTCTAAATACAATATATTTCACCGAAGGGTTCCATGCAATTTCATGCATTTTCAATAACACCGATGCCATTTACGCCGTTTCTTATGTAATTTCATTTCGGGACAACGAAGAACCATTTAAAGCTCTTGGAAATGCTTTAGAAGTGTTTTAGAGGTCAAAAATACTACTTTCGAAGACCATTCAAAGACCATATGGATCCCCAAGCACTTGGCATTAAGAAAATGAGCAATCGGGGAAAGAATATAGCAGAACGGCCCCACCCAAAAGTTGTGTGGGCCTTGTGCAGCCCCTATCCGGTTGCACAGCCCATACAAAAGCCTGTATAGGTTACATGTGGCCAAACGGCACCCTGTGTAGAAGCCTGTGTGGTCTCCGTGCTGTCACACAGCACCCGCACGGCATGGTGGTGCATCCACTTCAAGCTTTCTAAGAGTGATTTCGGCCTTGTGCAGACCCCGTACGGCCACACACATGCCCGCACACCTAGGCGACTATAAAAGCTAAATTTAGGGTTTTTCAGAAGGGAGAGAGCCACCATATGACTCCAAGATCATGCAATGCACAAAACCTTTGGAGAAGGATGATTTCAACAGGGAATCAATGGGAGAAGAGGGTAGAACTTAAGGTGAGCATCCAAGAACTCGACATAGATCCTCAACCTTGACATATGGTCGTAAATTGATCTTAAGGAAATAGGGTTAGGCGGTCGTGGGTGACCCTTCAATGCTTGCTTTTCAAGATTCAATCCCCTTTCTTCTCTTTGGCATCTTTGCCTTTTCTGAAACTTTTTCCATACCCCCATCTTTACCTCTAAAGCTTTTTAGAAATGCAGTGCACGAATTGGGGTGCACTTGTTGTGAAGCATTTCACTTTGGCATTTTCTCTGATTATCTCTTAATCTAAGATAAAATTTTTTTTCACAAAGTTTTGAATTGTTAAATTGTCTTTGTGTGTGAAATGCTTTAGAATGTTTGTACAATGTATCTAGAATGTTGTTTGAGTGATTTTTGTACAAAAAAATGAAGGTGGAATACACAAAGAGGAACCTTATCATCCAATCCCATGGCTTATGGCCTTAATGGCAAGGTCCCCAAGGCTTACTATCATAGGCCTGCCTGTAATTAGGTAGCAGGCAATATAGAGCTTGAGAATTTTCTTATTTACCACCTAGCATTAACTATTATTTTGTATAGGATGCATAGGAGCAAGAGATGTGTACCAACCCGCACTCCATGTGTGAAAGAAACGATGGCACTGCCTCTGAGGGACACTCTATTCCTACTACACATGTGGTACTGACTTTCTCCACCCCATGCTTCTAAGAATGGTATGATCACTTGAGCATGAAGCATTTTTGCCAAACCTGCATAATGGACTAGTAGATACACACCCACCTTGGGTTGCATGCTAAGGTACTTCCGATGGTTGATTTTGATGGTTAGAGCCACTTCATATCAATTGAGGAGAGCACCTACTATAAGGTGACCTCAGAGGCCCTGCGCTCCTTTGAGATTGATTGGATCCCAGTGGAATATTAGTGGACTGGGAGAATTTAGTTCCAACTCTTTGGTAAGCCTTAGCGCCTTAGCCATACCAACTTTGTGTTACTTGATCAGTCTCTTGTGTGTGTGTGGAATTGCAATTAAGATATGTCTAATCATCTCCTATAGTGCAAAGGTTGTTCAAGCAGTAAGAGTGTGCGTGAAATACAAGATGTCGATCCCGCGAAGAATTGTGAGTAATAGTATGACGTATTCTCCTATTATCTAGTCTAAGAACAATTGGGCTTCCATCTAGAAGAATTAAGTGAATTAACTAAGAGCTAAGAAGAAGGAAACAACCAACATATGCAACAAAACAACACAACACACGTGTTTGAGAACTTATCATTATTGATGGGTGCTTATGGCATAGATTACATCACCATCTATCAATATGATGAGCTCTTTAACAACCGCTTGCTTGGAGTCACCCCGATCACTGTCTTGGGCCAAGGTCGAACTATGAGCTAGGGTTAACGAAAAAGTCACTTTTTGTCTGGCCAGTACACTACATGCACGCCATCATCAGTTATTTAATCTCTAGTTAAGCAAACAATACAGGTGCGCCAGGGGCAACACGAGCCCTATTTTTATACAACTTGAAGAATTTTAAATAGAGAAAGGCACAAGGGTAGTCACACTCCTATGTGCTAGGTTGTGTAAGTGAAGATTTTTCAAACTTCATATGGGATTACGGTTGATTGCCATGAATGGAGGATCAGTTATCTCTCGAGCCTATGTTGATACCATAATAGAGTTCTATGAGCATAATATGATCATAGGGATGTCTATATTAGCTCCATATGGGACTAATTACTCTTCATCTGCGAAAGCTGTAATATGTGATAGCACCTCTCTTAGTCTAATTAATTTGGCATTCATTTGCCACAACCTTGTGCACCACTTAATTTCACACATGACGAGGTAAAATCCATAGGAACTTAGTATATACGTACTCACTCTTTTCCTACTATCTAGCAAAAAATAACATTCGATTTTGAAAAAGAAGAAAACATAAAAGAAAACGGGATTAATACTATTCATAGGAGAAAGTGAGAATCAATAGGAATGAGTAGTGGCCAGATTAACTTTATTGAAAATTAAAATTATAATATGATTGCGAATTAAGGTAGGTTAACCAAGATAAATCAGAATGGAGAGAATCAAATGTTAATCCAGTGCTCTCTTGAGATGCCCTAATGCTATGAAGTAGAGAATAGGATTCTCATGTCAAGAGACGGCAATGAACTATCGAATACTAGTTGAAAAGTATACAACCTCTCTACATTTCTAGCACGAGTTCATCAATACCTATTCTTTTATGGGTGTTTTAGTCACATGGATCTCTCAACACTTAAGTAAAAACAGAATGGTAAGATCTCTCCCGATACATCAAACCAATCAATCAAACATGAATGAATCTGAAAACACAAGGCAACCTACATTAAAAGACAATCAAAACATATAAAGTATTCCCAACTACATTAATCCGAGCACCAAGGAAGTTAGCCTTCCATGAGGCCTATGTTCATCAAAACAAAGTTCATCTCTATCCGAGAAAGCATAAACATCGAATGAAAACCCTCTTCTATGGCTGTGACGATCTTGGAGTAAGTGTGAGCCTCTATCATCGTCGATGAATGGATCCCCCATGACTCCCTTGAGCTCTCCTCTTCTTTCGATCACCTCTAGACATATTCTCCCGTCTCCAAAAAAAATCCTACTTCTCCTCCAGAAATCGGAACATATGAACTCCTTTCGTTTTTTTCAAACAGGCTATTTATATCTGGAGAGAAAGAACTGATACACGAGCAGGTACATGAATGTGTACCTGCCCATGTAACTCTCAGGAAAACCTATAACATCTGTGAAATACACGGCCAAGTACACAACCATGCAGTTTTTCTCTTGCCCGTGTAAATCTCACATTGTTCCCTTGGCTTCTACTCGTGGTTTACAAGGTCGTGTAATCTGCCATCTCCTGTGCAGCTGTCTGGGTTGGGAAATATACACTAGCGTGCACTTCTACTACACGGCCATGTACCTCTAGGTTGGGAAATAAAAAATGGGAGCGGCGCTGATGACACGTGACGGGCCTTTTCCTCTAAAATTCTTCCAAAAACTACACATGCGTGTACTTTACCCGAGTAACTCATTATCTTGGAATTCTGCACTAATGTGCTCCCGATTTCATTCCTCTTGCTATTATTGTGCTTCTCGTCACCTGTGGAGTACAGTGGAGCAATTAAACACCAAATATCACCACAATCTACAATTTAGGGCTCAATAAGTGCTACAAATGATCAGTAAAATATGGATAAAATAGCACTTATCAAACAACCCTCCACTTAAGCTTTTGCTTGTCCTCAAGCAAAAACTTGATAAGAAAGATAAGTGCTCAATCTCAAACTTTAAAGAGTATTAGCATTTTCAAGAGTGCCCAAAACAAGATAACAAGAAGAATTCAGCATTATCATTCACCACAGGTGTAACCATGCCCTATCTAAAGTGTTTCTTACTTGTGCAAATGATCGCAAGTGATAAACCTTCTTACTCACAAAGGAGGGATTATTTAAAGACATAACAATTTCGTACTTGTGGTTGATTTGTACCACTTATTCATAACAAATTAAAAGAAACGAACAAAATGGTAGCTTTAACACATCCTTAGAAGGATGCTCTTTCCCATTGTTAAGGCATATAAGTATCTAACTTTTCAAGGTTAACTTCACACTTCAAAGGTGGTAGCCCTTTGCTTTTTGTCTTTCTTTTCTTTTCTTTTCCTCTTTTTTTAATAAGATAACTTAAAGAAATAACAAAAAGAAAATTTTTACTAAGCTCTCCAAGTGTTCAAAAGATCTATCAAGAAGAATCAGGTGCACAATGTGTAGTACTAACTCAAAGATACGACAATTTAACAATTAAGCATTTCACAAGTTAAATTCAACAAGTTGTCAAATTTCTAGCCAAAAGAATATACAAATAACATCAAAGCTATCATATGATCAAGCAGAATGGAGCTCATGGCCACGGAATGGGAGTGATGGAAGTCTCTCCCCTCTGCCACTTTGGCCAGTGAGCAACGCTCTTAGTATTTACCATCCCTGCACAAGAAAACAAGTGAAGATTAGAGTTAAATCACACCAAAATGTGAAACAGTTGAACTACATGGCCTGGTACACAGCCGTGTATCTCTATTTGGGGCAATGTATGTTAGTGCCCCTTACTCAGAAAATCTAAATATAGATTTACACAAGCAAGTACACGTGCGTGTAGATCAAGTGATACCCGTGTACTTGCGGTGTGCAAGTAAGGTCTCCAACCTGTGAGTTACACGGGTAAGAACATGCCAGTGTATCTCTAGGTTGGGCAGTATACCTCTTGGAAACCCTCTCTATTTGTGCAACAAAGAGGTACACATGCGCGTATTCCCGTATATCTCCTATTCTGGCTGTGTACCTAAAGAACACGAGAGAAAAACAACCATGCACCCCTAACCTTTAGCTTCAAGCTAAGAGATTTCTAGGTCAAAGTTCTAGATCTAAGTCCCAATCGATTCTAGATGATTCATGAAATCCTATAATGGAAAGAAAGGAACAAAACAAGCAAGAAATCACAAAGATTTAATTAAAAATAACTCATTGATAGGTTTAGTAAAGAAAACGTTAGAGAGAAGAAACGAAGATGACCCAAAGCCACTCCGATTGTCGGAAAACGCACCTATGACGTCTAAAGAATGATTGAGGAGTGCTAACAGAGCAAGGAGGAGAAGAGTTCGCGTGGGTGGAGTGATGAACAAGAGTGAAATACGGAAGAAAATGAATAGTCATGCTTAACTTTGCTTGGTACACAGGCAAGTACACGGTTGTGTACTTTGTACAATGCCCTTGTATCGCATATTGATGCAAATTGTTCAACTCTCTCTTCTAAGGTTACATGGCCGTGTTTCTAGTTACACAGGCAATTTTACATGACCCTATAGTTTCCCATGTAACAATTGGCCAGGCTGTGTAACTCACTGTCCCGGGCAAAATATTTTCACTCCACAACTTGAGAGTTACACAGTTAGGAGCATGGTCGTGTATCTCCTCTCCAGCCCATGTAAATTACATATTTTTGTATTCAGTACCTTTTTTCACAACCTACAAGTTACACGGGCGAGTACACGACATGTAGTTGATCGTGTACTGCTCAGGACAAAATTATCCTTTTTACACAACCTAATTCGAAATAATTCGCATGACTATCCTAGCAAACACATCATAGACCAATTTGTGCTATATTATGCTAAGGACAAGGATCTAATTTCATGCCAAGTTCAAATAAATTCATTCTAACATGCTTTATTAAATAAGCCCTTGTTTTATGTCTCTAGCTTGACTTACCTTATGCAAAAATTATGCAAGTAACTTGGGTTGCCTCCCAATAAGTGCTTGTTTTACTTCTTAGGCTTGACTTACCTTATGCATTCAAGGAGACTCATGAAGATGGAGCACTTCCTTGCAATTTGAATCAAATTCACATCGATACCAATCACAATAAGCTGAGTGTGGAAAAATCTCACCAAGATGGTATGAGCGATCAGGTAGTGGTGAGAGCTTCTTCTTATTTGGCCATGACGCCTCCTTAGCAAGCTGTAGAAATCTCCTATTCTCCTTCCATACTGGGGACTGCAGCATTGGCCTTTCTTGGATCATGTTTACTTCTTCCATCTCTCGATCATATCTTCTAGCTGAATCAAATTCCGCATATAATGGATTTCCATCCATCACCTCCTGTACACATTCGGAAATAGCATCATCAATAATAGAAATAACAAAACTCAAATCATTATCATTCATGGTGTGCTTCATTGCCCAAGGAAGCTTGAAGACAACTTTCTCTTCACCGACCCTCAAAATCATCTGACCCTCATTCACATCAATCAAAGCTCTCGAAGTGGCCAGAAAAGGGTGGCCTAAGATCAGGGGTACCTCAATATCTTCATCTACATCCAAAATGACGAAATCAACTGGGAAGATCAATTTACCCACTTTTGCCAGCATATCTTCGACTACTTCTCTTGGGTGTCTAATTGATGTATAAGCCAATTGGATAGTCATTTTAGTTGGAGTCGGCACACCAACCCTCAACCTCCTGAAGATGTTATAGGGCATTACATAAATGCTCTCCCCCAGATCAACCAGAGCACTCTCTTCTATGGATTCACCAATTACACATGGGATAGGAAAACTACCATGGGCTTTCAGATTCTTTGGCAAGTTATTCTGCAAAATCGCCAAGTATTCCTTATTCAAGATTGCTATAGACACTTCTCCCAGTTTCTTCTTATTAGTGAGAAGGTCTTTTAGAAACTTGGTATATTTGGGCATATGAGTTAAAGCTTCTACAAAAGGGATGTTGATATGTAACTGTTTAAATAAGTCCAGGAATTGTTTGAATTGTTCATCAGTTTCCCTTTGTTTGAGTCTAGAGGGGTAGGGTATTCTTGGTTGATATGCCTTTACAACAGTTTTCTCCATCGGTGCCTTCTCCCCCTTTTCGACTATCTTTGTAGCCGCATCCTCAGTTTCTACAGCTTTCCTCATCTCTACTCCTTCCCACTTCTCAAAGTGATGGCCTTTAGTTGCTCTTTAGGATTTACTTTTATGTTACTAGGAAGGCTGCCTTGAGGTCATTCGGACAAAATTCTGGCTATCTGCACCACTTGAGTCTCTCAATTCTGGATAAAGGCTTCTTGGTTCCTAAGAGTAGCTTCAATAGAGTTAAGCCGAGTGTTTTGTGCCTGAAATTTGAAGTTTGTAGGTTGTGCAAACTTCATCACCAAAGCATCTAAACTTATTTTTCTCTGTTAGAACCTCAGAGGTGGAATAGGTTTCTGTTGTTGACCTTGACCACCCCATAAGAAATTTGGGTGGTCTCTTCATCCAGGTTTATAGGTGGCTCTATATGAATTACTTTATTATCTGTTTGCTAATCGTATATAATCAACCTGCTCCATCTAGCAAGATAAGCCTCCACTAATGATCGGGTAATCATTTGTGGGATGTTTCCCCTGTTTGTGTCACACACCAAAACTTGGAATGTCTTCGATTCATTGCATTATCTAGTTTTGATAAGTATACAATTATGCGCATTCTATATATTAAATTGCATACCTATCGAGTTAGCATTGAAGTAATTTAGTGGAATATGAGCCTAAATCGAGTAAGAACTATCTTCGCAGGCACCAAGTGTAGGTTAACACCAAAGGAGAGCCAAAGGAACAATTGTGGATAAACACACCAAAGATGGCGTGCTCCTGACTTAGCACTTGGAGGGCTACAGTGCTTACGGGCACCTTACGACTAGGCTTACGGCCGTAAGCCATATTCAGAAAGTCTTGCAGGCATCCTTATGCCCGTAAGAGGAGAAACCCTGCAATACAGAGAAACTTACGGTCGGGACTTATGGCCTTGTAAGCAGAAGACAGAGGTGTTTACGGGGCAACTTATGCCCGTAAGGATGGAGGCAGAAATTATCAGATGAGGTTTACGGGCTTGGGCATATGGCCATAAGCAGGACTGTAACCCGAAGACAGAGAACCTTACGGGAGAGGCTTAAGGCCGTAACTGGGGGCATAAGGCACGAGGAAAATTAAAACTCCGACGCTTACGGCCTAGCTTACGCCCGTAAGCTAGCCGTAAACTTACCTCTATTTATAAGCCTTTACTGAAAGTTGGAGGGGCGTTTGTTTTTAGGTTTCACACTACTTTTGGGGAAGAGAACGGCTGCAGAAGGGAAGATATTAACTGCGAGTTCAAGAGGCGATTTCTCCATTCAAAGGCCAAGAATCCGCATAGTCCTCCATCAACATCATCCTGATCATCTATTAGGGCATCATCGTGGTCAAGGGTTGTACACCTCCAATGTCGAGGGGAATTTCAACCCAATCCTTGTCTTCTTGGTTTTGAGGGAGTTTCCCATCTTACTTTCTAGTAATGATGATGAACATTTGTAATCTCTTGATTTCATTTTATTGCATCATGAACTAATCCCTATTTTTGGGAAGCTTGGGCTAGAAACCTTGGGGAGTTATTGAACTCTATTTGTATTTCTTTAATCTCAATTAATTGTGAAGTTTAATCTTAGAAATACATGAGTGATTTCATGTATGTCTTTTTACATGTTGGGTGATTGTTGACGAGCTGTGAAAACCCGTTGTTTGTTTGATTTAGCGTGTGGTGAAAACCCGTTGGTTCTTAGAAACCAGCATTTGTCAAAACCCGTTATATCCTACAAATTAGCGTACGTAGAAAACCCGTCTTGCTATCACATTTCTGTTAAACCTACCCTTTAATTGAGCTAGGAAAATTTGTAGAAGTTAGTACTTCATTGTCTAACCCCTGAGGGAGTATTATCCAAGTGTTCCCATTACTCCCGATAATCTCTACCCCTTGTTGTTGCAATCCTTGTAGTTACTTAGTTAGGTTGTCAATCATCGTTTCTTTCAGACTAGGTTTCATAAGCTAAAGGTAGTACTAGTGCGTTTGCTCCCTGAGGTTCAACAACCTTATCCCTTTGGGGATCTACTTTATTACTTGAAGACCCGTGCACTTGCGGTGACGCAAAGGGTGTGTCATTCTAGCCATCTATTTTCCATTTTTCAATTTCACTTATGTTTTACTTTCATTTGATAAACCGAAATTTGGAGTGACCCTGTTGAATTCTCTCTTTGCTTTTCAGGAGGTATATAATTTGAGGGAATCCATTAACTTTAGTTGATGGAGATCCCGAAATCAAGAGACGACTCAGGAGAAGACACTGAGAGCAAGGAATTGCAATAGAGGTTGAGAAGGAACAGCCTGCAGAGTTAGTTGAGATAGAGGTTGAGAGCGCAGAGAAAATGGCCTAGCAAAATAAACAGCAACGTACTTTATCAGATTTCGCTCGGCCAGTTACATGGGGAACTCAATCAACCATAGTGCATCCCTGTGTAGCTGCAAACAATTTTGAGCTCAAGCCGGCCTTTATTCAGAAAATCCAATAGACTGCCCAGTTCAATGGCCTAGCCGATGAAGATCTGAATTGCCATGTTGAAAATTTTCTTGAAGTATGCGATATGCTAAAGATCAATGGGGTGACTGATGACGCCATCCAACTTCGTACCTTTACATTCTCTTTGAAAAGGAAGGGCAAACAATGGCGGCAGTCATTGCCTAGAGCGTCGATTACCTCATAGGATGAGATGATAGAGGCTTTCCTCACCAGATATTTTCCTCCAGGGAAATCGACAAAGTTGAGGAATGAGATCTCTTCATTTACGCAATCTGATTCCGAATCTTTATTTGAAGCATGGGAGAGACTCAAGGAGCTGCTAAGGAAATGCCCACAGCATGGATTCCTGGAGTGGATGATCATCCACACATTTTACAATAGCATGAAGCAAAATTCACGCCAAATCATCGATGCAGCCGCAGGGGGTACACTGGGCAACAAAACACCGGCTGATGCTCGCCAATGAATTGAAGACATGGCAATGAATAGCCGGCAGGAATTTATGAAGTTGATGCGATCACTTCCCTAGTTGATGCGCACACATAGAATGATTATCCTATATCAACTGGAGCATCTACATCATCACAACTGATGGAGTAAGTCGACTTTGTGGGGAACGCACCAAGCCAGAATAATCCCTACAGCAATTTTTACAACCCCAGCTGGAGAAATCATCCGAATTTTTCATGGGGAGCTCAAGGGCAACAGATGCTAGCACACCCTCCGGGGTTTCCACAGCAGCAACCACAACCTGACAGGATTTCAAAGCTTGAAAAAGGTTCTAGCCAAGTATATTTAGATATCTAATGCAAGATAGACAAGCATGGAGACCATTCTACGGAATCAATAAGCTTCCATCAAAAATTTGGAGAACCAAATTGGGCAGATTGCAAAAACGCTAGCTGAGAGACCAATGGGTAGTTTACCAAGCAACACCGAGCCCAATCCGAGGAAGCACACTAAGCCGATCAATTTGAGGAGTAGTCGAGCACTTCAAGAGAGAGTACCCAGGGAAAAGGGTGGACCTCCATCAACTGAGAAGGACAGAGATAGGCTCCAAGATGTGGAAAAAGAAGATGCTAAAGTCCAGATCTCCCATGAGCCAAGAATTCTATATCCCTCTCGATTGAAGAAGGATCAATCGGACAAACAATACATGAAATTTATGAGTCTATTTAAACAGTTGCACATCAACCTACCCTTCATCAAAGCATTATCCTAAATGCCACGCTATGCTAAATTCCTCAAGGACTTGCTATCGAACAAAAATAAATTGGAGGAAGGTGCAGCAATAGTACTTGAAGCTAATTGCTCAGCTGTTTTGCAAAACAAGCTTCCTAGTAAGATGCAAAATCTGGGTGGAGCAGCAGGCACATTGGGGAGGCCAGACAGAGATTCGAGAGTCAGTGGCGCGGATGGAGGCTGACCTCCACCGTGCCTTTGTGATGATCGAGAGCCTTCTACCTCCTGCTGTTCCTCCCCCGCTACTACACTTGAGGCCCTATGTGTTCCTCCATCCTCCGATCCCAGTCCAGCTTCTGCAGACCTAGCACCTGCTCCAGAGACAGTTTCTTCCATCCCAGAGCCCAAGGACACACCCTCAGCATCTTAGTGTTCTTTTCTCATTTTTATTATCATTGTACTTCTTGTAGTTGGCAAGGGTTGGTCTTGCCATAGTTTGTATGCTTTCAGACTTTTAGTGATTTTTCAGTTCAGTTTCTCCTTTTGTTTTTGTATCTTTTAATTTTTATTGAGTTTAATATCGTACTTGATCGCACAGGCAATTTTATGCTCCAACCATAACCACCAAGTATAAAGAAGGTGCTCACTCGGTCTCCCCAGACTTGGAGTAGGCACCCCACTCAACTGACTCCTCCCCCAACCCGTTCCTTCCCATTGCTCTTCAATGTGTCGGTCATTTGTTCAGGGAAGTGCTCATATTTCAAACACGCTCTTTAGTTTTCATTGCATTGTCCCTGTTATTTTTTTTTTCTTACATTGAGGGCAATGTAAGATTTAAGTGTGGGGGAGGGATTTGCATGCTTTTTTACTTAGTACTAACAGACTAGTGATAGCCTAATACGATGATTAAGGTGAGTTCAATTACGTCAAATTATCATGTGCTAGTGTAGTTGTTTTTAGACCCTATTTTTTTTTGTTTTTGCTCTATTCTCTAACTAATGCCTCTAGATGCACAACTCATCTGTGAACTTAGTAATTACATGTTTTTGCACGTACTTCTGTTTCTGAATTGCACGAAAGAGAAGAAACAAAATTATGAAACGAAAGTATGTGTTTAATTTGTGTGCATAGAAGTGGAAATAGTTACCCCTTTTGTGTGTGCAGCTACTCTTCACAAGTCGGATACAATGTATACCCTAGTAAGATAAATAGCTACCACTAAAGGTACATGAACGTTGATAAGTGCTTGCATGTATACATTATTTGAGATGTTTTCCATGCATGAGCATCATATTTTTCAGGTTATATCTCTCATTGCGTGTGTTTTTGTGTTCTTTCATGCAATTAGGGTTGTGAACAAGGTTTATGGGAATAAAAGCAAAAATAGGTCATGATGGTGCCGAGCGGAGTTCTTTTGTGCAAATACAAAGTTCAAGACACAAATCGGGGTCAAACAAGAGAGTATGTGCCAACTTCTAAAGGTTTTAAGACAGTTTTTGTAGAAGGACACGAAGGCAGTCATGCTCGCTCGTTCTGATTTGTTCGAAGAATTCAAAAGCTCTCCAAGGGTTTTTCGACTTCAATAAATGCCTCATGACCTACCACATGATCGTGTGTCCGTCCGTGTGGCCTCAGAAGAAAAAACGGTCGAAATCGGGGGCCTATAGATGCAGTTTTGTAGAGGCTGAAAATCCACATGTGCATGTGGATTTTCCACAAGGCTGTGTGGAATTTCCACATGGCCGTGTGGATCCCCAACTTTTGTATTTTAAAAAGCCGTTCTGAAGCGTTTTTGGGGGATCGTTTTCCTATCTTTTGGAGGGAGTTCGGCTAGGGTTTGGAGAGGTTTTTGCTACGTTTTGGGGGCGTTTCTTCACCGATTTCAACACCAATTCCTTCCAAGGAGAGCTATTGGGGGAGCCTTCGACGACATCGATTCGATGAGGTGTGCCCTAGGCTTGAGGAATGGATCCGTGGAGAAGAAGGAGCAGCCGTCATAGACCATCAGCACGGAGCTTAAGGGGGTTTTCTTTATGGATTATGCACATTTATTTTCATTTGTATTGATGATTTTATATTGCTCCATGGAGAGCTAAACCCCTAGTGGGTACTTGGACTTGTAAACCCTAGGATTTCTCTGTTTCATTGACTTTAGTGCTTTTATTTAATTTGAGATTTAATTTGAGTTTCAAACTTGTGTACTTCATTGATTTTCCCTTAGAGTGACACTAGGGTTGAGAATCCAACCTAATCATCCTTTTGACGAGTGACCATCACCATTAGGATTAGATTAACCAAGTTTGAAGAGGGTTGAGAGGGTGAGTCGAGAGGTAGTGGCACGTCCCCTTTCCCCTCCGGTATGATACACCTTACCTCCATATTCCAAGAGTTAGTATCGATCCCAAAGAGAGTTAGACGTTGAGAGAGGCCTTTCCGCCGGGACTTATTTGTGATTAGGGATCTTTCACCTGGACCAAAGGGTTTGATCTATAGTTGGGAATAAGGTTTATGACTTGGAATCCCAAGAGTTTAGTGCAGTCATACGTGGTGTGAGTGGTTGAGAGTTTTTCTCTCAGCCGGGACCTCGTAGGGGACTAGTCAAGGTTGACCTTAGGTTTGGGACCATGTAGCTTTGGATTTCCACGACTCATTAAATCTCGACTGAGTAAGAGTAATTGAAGTCTTGCACTTGAAACTAGGATCCTAGGGGGAGCATTGTCCGAGTACTCTATCTTCACATCGATCTTTTCCTACGCTCTAGCTTTAACTTTCAGTTCTTAAATTCTGTTATTAATCACTTTTTAATCTCAACAACAATCGGTTTTCTTTGGCTACTTAGCGAAGTGTTTTTGTTTCTATCGTCTACTCCATGTGGATTCGACTACCCACCCGTTGGGTACTTTATTACTTTGACACACACGCAAGGATGTGCCAAACGCTACCACTATTTGAAAAAAAAAGAGAAAAAAGACAAGTGATAGCGGAAAACGCTGCCACTCCTAAGTGTGAAAGCCGCTCTTCAAGATCTAGAGAGAAAGGGCTACCTTAGGTGTTGTGTGAAGCTACCATGTAGTTTTTTAACATGTTCGTCAAGTATCATGTTGTTACTCAAAGTGAAACAGATTGAGTATACACATACGCACACCCATTGTCGTTGGATAGAATTTTCCCTGAAGATTAGACTCTAAAATTTTTACTGCTCTAGTACTATTAATTGATGCTTATTTTAACTCACCAGCTCATGTTTGCTTAAAGTCACTAACACCTTGCTTCTTTACATTACGATTTGACCTTATTGTTTGATAACCTCCATTTACCTTACCTCCAATCCAAACAAGGTATAACTTAAAACCTCCTTCTACCTTACTTTACTTTACTTTACCCTACTTTATCCTACTTTACAAAACCACTTCAACACCTCTCCCAAGCAGGGCCTAAGTGTGGGGGAATTTTATAAGCATATAATTATATGTATTCTATATATTAAATTGCATACTTATCAAGTTAGTATTGGAATAATTTAGTAGAATATAACCCTAAATCGAGTATGAACTCTCTTCGCAGGCACCAAGTGTAGGTTAATGCCAAAGGAGAGCCAAAGGAACAATTGGGAATAAAAACACCAAAGATGGCATGCTCCTGACTTAGCACTTGGATGGTTGCACTGCTTACGGGCACCTTATGACTAGGCTTACGGTCGTAAGCCATATTCAGAAAGCCTTGCGGGTATCCTTATGCCCATAAGAGAAGCCCTGCAATACAGAGAAGCTTATGATCGGGACTTACGGCCATAAGCAAGACCGTAAACAGAAGACAAAGGCGTTTACGGGGCAACCTATGCCCGTAAGGATGTAGGCAAGAATTATCAAACGTGGTTTATGGGCTTGGGCTTACGGCTGTAAGTAGGACCGCAAGCCAAAGACAAAGAACCTTATGAGAAAGGCTTAAGGCCGTAACTGGGGGCGTAAGGCACGAGGAAAGTTAAAAGTCTGACGCTTAAGGCTTAGCATACGCCCGTAAGCTGAATGTAAACTTACCTCTATTTATAAGCCTTTACTGAAAGTTGGAGGAGGGTTGGTTTTTAGGTTTTACATTACTTTTGGGGAAGAGAGCGGCTGGAGAAGGGGAGATCTTAACTGCGAGTTCAAGAGGCGATTTCTCCATTCAAAGGCCAAGAATCCGCATAGTCCTCCACCAACATCATCCTCATCATCTATTAGGGCATCATCGCAGTCAAGGGTTGTACTCCTCCAACGTCGAGGGGAATTTCAAGCCAATCCTCTTCTTCTTGGTTTTGAGGGAGTTTTCCATCTTACTTTCTCGTTATGACGATGAACATTTGTAATCTCTTGATTTCATTTTATTGCATCATGAGCTAATCCCTTCTTTTGGGAAGCTTGGACTAGAAACCTTGGGCAATTATTGAACTCTACTTGTATTTCTTTACTCTCAATTACTTGTGAAGTTTAATCTTAGAAATGCATAAGTGATTTGATGTATGTCTTTTTACATGTTGCGTGATTGTTGACGAGCGTTGAAAACCCGTTATTCGTTTGATTTACCGTGCAGTGAAAACCCGTTGGTTCTTGGAAACCAACGTTTGTGAAAACCCGTTATATCCTACAAATTTGCATGCGGTGAAAACCCGTCTTGCTATCACATTTCTGTTAAACCTAGCCTTTAATTGAGCTAGGAATATTTATAGAAGTTTGTAGTTCATTGTCTAACCCCTGAGGGAGTATTGTTCAGGTGTTCCCATTACTCCCGATAATCTCTACCCCGTTGTTGTTGCAATCCTTTTAGTTACTTAGTTAGGCTTGTTAATCATCATTTCTTTCAGGTTAGATTTCATAAGATTAAGGTAGTACTTGTGTGTTTGCTCCCTTAGGTTCCACAACCCAATCCCTTTCGGGATCCACTTTATTACTTGATGACCCGTGCACTTACGGTGACACGAAAGGCGTGTCAAGTTTCTTTCTCAGCGCCGCCGCGGTTTGGTTGTCAATCTTTGTCAAAGCATCTACCTCCTACACCCTTGCAGTTTTCACCAGTTTGGCTCTTGGGGTTCCATTGATAATTGTTCAAGGCCATGTCGTCGAACAATTTCCTAGTCTTTTCAGGAGTTTTGTTACCCACTGCTCCTCCAGCTGCAGCATCAATGGTCTGCCTAATAGTCGGTGTCAATCCCAAGTAGAAAGTCTGAACTTTCATCCATCC
Organism: Dioscorea dumetorum; assembly: GCA_902712375.1. Taxonomy (NCBI): domain Eukaryota; kingdom Viridiplantae; phylum Streptophyta; class Magnoliopsida; order Dioscoreales; family Dioscoreaceae; genus Dioscorea; species Dioscorea dumetorum. Next base: position 30,423 of record CACTHL010000395.1, read on the forward strand.
TAAGCAAATCTTTGTATCTCTCCTAAGCTTCATACAAGGTCTCATCATCCTGCTGTGTGAAAGAACCAATGTCATGACAGAGTTTTGTAGCCCTCCCTAATAGAAAATATCGCGTTAGGAATAGTTTTGCCCAAGAGTACCATGTTGTAACTAAAGCTCTTGGCAAGGTTTGCAATAATTCCTTTGCCATGGCCTTCAAAGAAAATGGGAAGACACTCAAATGAATGGCATAATTGGAGACCCCATTCAGCTTCAACATGTCACACACACCTCCAGAAATGTGCTCATGTGTGTGTTTGGGTCTTTATCGGGCAATCCATGGAAAGAACAAGACTGCTGCATTATTTGGATAAATGACGGCTTCAACTCAAAAGTGTTTAAGGGAACAGGAGGTTGAACTATGCTCGATTGAGTTGCATCCAAAGAGGGTCTTGCATAATCAACTAGAGTCCTCGGTTGGCCCTCTTGTTTTGCCATGCTGACTGATTCTGACCTCTCAAATTCGCATGCCAGTTGCCTAACTCCTTGTCTAAAGTCCTTTCAATCAAGGGATCAAAATCTCGCACTTCTGATCATGAAGTATGGATCATACAACAGGTTCCTACTAATAATTATGAACAGAAATCAGCAAACTAAAATCAAAGGTAAACAGAGAAATAGAAACAGAACATGATTTCATAAATCTAAAAACAAAAACAGAAATAACAGTAAGACAGTAAAGAAATAACTAGTCTACAATCAAGCGTTTTCCTAATAACTAAGCCCCCGGCAACGGCGCCAAAAACTTGATCGACTCTGAGATTGCTATGCAACATGAAGCAACTCGCACACAGGCATATGCTCGATCATTGTAATATTTGTATAAGACGAGGCCAAATCCACATGGACTTAGTATATACGTACTCACCCTTTTCTTACTGTCTAGCTGAAAATAACATTCGATTTTGAAAAGAAGAAAATAGAGAAGAAAACAGAATTAATACTGTTAATAAGAGAAAGTGAGAATTAATAGGAATCAGTAGTGCAGGGATTAACTTTGTTGGGAAATAAAATTAAAACAAGATTGCAAATTAAGGTAGGTTAGCCAAGATAAATCAGAACAGAAAGAATCAAATGTGAATTAGGTGCTCTCTCGAGACGCCCTAATGTTATACAATAGAGAATAGGATTCTCATGTCAAGAGACGACAATGAACTACCGAATACTAGCAAAAACATATGTGAATGCTCTACTATTTCTAGTAGGAGTTCATCACTACTAATTCATTCATTAGTGTTCTAGTCACATAGATCTCTCGACACTCAAGTAAAAACAGAATGGTAAGATCTCTCTTGATACATCAAACCAATCATTCAAACATGAATGAATCTGAAAACACAAGGCAAGCCACATTAAAAGAACAATCAAAACATATAAAGTATTCCCAACTACATTAATCCTGGCATTCAAGGAAGTTAGCCTTCCATGAGGCTATGTTCATCAAAACGGGGTTCATCGCTATCCTAGAAAATATAAACAATGAATGATATCCCCCTTCTATGGCTGTGACGATCTTAGAGTGAGTGTGAGCCGCTATCGTTATCGGCAAATGGATCCCTCACGACTCCCTCGAGCTCTCCTCATTTTTCGATTACCTCTAGAGATATTCTCCCCTCTCCAAAAAACCCTAGGTCTTTTCCAAAAATCGGAACATCCAACTCCCTTCTATTTCTTCAAATAGGCTATTTATATTGGAGAGAACGAACTAGTACACTGGCAGGTACACAGGCGCATACTTGCCTGTGTAACTCTCGGGAAAACCTAAACAATAACATCTGTGAGATACATGGCCAAGTACACGGCCATGCAGCTTTTCTCCTGCCCATGTAAATCTCAGGTTGTTCCCTTGGCTCCTGCTCGCGGTTTACACGGTCGTGTAATCATCTTTAGCCCGTGTAGTTGTCTAGGACACTCTCCAGTATTCTTCAAAAATACATGGGTGTGTACTTTGACTACATGGCTGTGTACCTCCAGGTTGGGAGATAGAAAACAGGGGTTGCGCTGATGACACATGATGTACCTTTTCCTCTGAAATTCTTCTGAAACCTACACAGGAAAGTACAAGGCATATACTTTAGCCGTGTAACTCATTATCTTGCAATTCGAAGTTGATTTGCTCCCGATTTTATTCCTCTAGACATTATTGTGCTTCTCTTCACCTGTGGAGTATAATGGAGCAATTAATTACCAAATATCACCATAATCTACAATTTAGGGTTCAATAAGTACTACAAATGATCTTTATAATATGGATAAAATAGCACTTATTAGTGTCTATGCCTAGACAAATTATTTCATGCTTGGTTTGTCTTTTCCTAGCCTTCTTATTCATCAATATTTTCAAATTTTCTTAGCAACACTTTCATCTAGATGAGATAAGAAGATGGAAGTTAGTACTAATATTTTCTATTTCCTAGTTGCATCGATAGCCTTGCATTTACACATACTATACTACTTGATATCGCTACGTGCATTTTCGGTCTAGAGATAACATTAGTGCCCATCACATGTTTTCTTGTGTGATTCCGCACATCCTTAAAAACACTATCTTGTGGAACTTGAACATCTAGAGATTCCTAACCTAGATGGCCAGTTAAAAAAGTGGCAAACAAGTCTCTGAGGAGCATTAGTGGAGTTTTTTTTGGGAGTTTTTGTAGGAGATTTTCAGTGAGATTTCAAAAAAGAGAGCTAGTTTTTCATTACCAAGTTTGGAGAGAATGTGACCCTAATATTAGTGCTAAAAGGAGTCATCTAGAAACATTCAAGGTAGCGTTATCATGCTCGGGAACAATTAAAGAAGAGCATGTTCCATCTAATCATAAAGATAGTGAAGATAGAGGGAATTTCTACTTTTTATTTGATTCGCTGTGCTCTCTTTTGCATTGATTAATATTCCTCTTGTATGAGGAAGCAAATCCATTTGGATTTGGACAATAATAAATCTTAGGATTTAATTTGCATATTGATTTTGGACATCAATTTATTATGGAGCTTTTTATTTTATTATTATTGAGATTCAGTTGTGCTTCATTGAATATCATGATTTCCAATATACCTAGAGCTTTATTTCTTGACTAATGCATGTGTGAGAGGTTGAGGAATCCTTCATACCTAGATGTAAACATCAACATTTTTTCATGAATAGTTTTCAACTAATTATATGCAATCAATTATAACAAAATGTTGTTAAGTCCATCAACATCCACAATCCCACTTACCATCACTAATACAACAGTAAGGAATTTTCAAATCTACCATTCAAATCTTAATCTTCAAGATTTCACTTAAACATATAAAATATTGTTGGCTTGCAATGAGGATGGAGTAGTTCAGAAGAAGAAGAAGAAGATGAGATGAAAGTTCAGAGTATTCAGAGGAAAACATCAGCTACTATTTGCTGCTATATTCCATTCATATTTTTTTAGTCCATATAAGGACCCATACATCACGCGCTTCAAAACAAATAATAGAAACTACAGAACACTTATCCCAATACATTCATGTAGCTGAGAATTTAGCACAAGGTTAGCACCGCTGTTTCCCAGACATAGTACTAGTATATATATATATATATATATATATACACACACACATCTCAGGCTGCAGCTACTCATGATGCTGTGAATTCAATGGCGTCGACTGCCCAGTCAGCTTCTTTGCTCCCACGTTTCAGCACTTGATAGCCTTCAGTCACACTTCAACACACCTCTTGGATTGAAGCCTGTGTACTCCCAGCTTGGTCTTAAGATAGATAAACTTCTTCAAAGGTAAGGCTATGGTTAGTATATCTGCTACTTGCTCTTCAGAGACACAGTATTCCAGTTTCAACTCCCCATCCTTAATTAGATTCCTAATGAAATGAAAACGAGTATTTATGTGCTTTGTTCGGCCATGATTGGTGGCATTCTTAGCAATGGAAATTGTTGACTTATTGTCACACATCACAGTCATGCTCTTCCCTTTTCCATACTCCATATCATCTAGCAACCTCTTCATCCAAATTGCTTGACATGTTGCCAAGGTAGCTACAACATATTCGGCCTCTATGGTTGAGAGGGTAATAATCTCTTGTTTCTTTGGGCTCAAAGATATAGCTCCTATTCCCATGATGAATGCATGGCCGGAGGTGATCCTTCGATCTTCTAAGGAACCTCTCCAATCACTATCAGTATATCCACATACTTTCAATTCAGCAGAGCACCATACCATATGCCATGAGCTTGAGTTCCAGCTATATATTTCAGAACCCTTTTTGTTTCGCCCATACAATGTGTTTTGGGCTCTGGCATGTATCTAGACAGCACTCCCACCACATAAGCCTCATTGGGTCTAGTGTGACTCAAGAATATGAGACCACCAATCAGTCTTCTGTATTTCTTTTCATCAGTTGATGGAGAACCATCATTCTTCTGTAATTTTTCATTTGAGTTCATTGGTGTTGGCACTGTATTTCATCTACACCTGTTGAATCTCTTTAGCAGATCTCCAACATATTTGTGTTGATGAATAAATATCCCTTATGTTGATTGTTTAATTTGTAAACCTAAAAAATAATGCAACACCCAAGTCTGTCATCTCAGAGGTTTTCTTCATGTTGTCCTGAAATTCTTAAATGAGTTGAGATGAAGAGCTTATGTGGATCATATCATCAACATACAAACACACCAATAATACACTACCATCTCTGGTCTTCTTCTTGTATAATGTATCCTCATTGAGGCATCATGTGAATCCATGCTCTGAAAAAAGTATCAATCTTACTATACCAGGCCTGAGGCGTATGTTTAAGACCATACACCACCTTGTGAAGCTTGTATACCATACCTTCTCTTCCTTCTACTTTGAATCCTTGTGGTTGATCCACAAACACCTCTTCTTTCAATTCCTCATTTAGAAATGCTGACTTCTCATCAAAATGATACACTGGCCACTTCTTGTATCTTGGCATTGCTAGAAAAACTCTCATTGTCTCCATTCTTGCCACCAGAGAGTTAATTTCTTCCAAATCAATCCTATATTGTTGAGTGTACCCTAATGCAACCAGTCAAGCCTTATGCTTCTAAACAGAACCATCTGAATTCAGTTTTGTTTTGTATATTCATTTGAGAGTTACAGTCTTCTTCCCTGTTGGAAGATTTACAAGCTCCCGGGTATTGTTCTTCTCTATTGACTTGAGCTCTTCCTTCATTGCTGATTTCCATACATCTTCTTTCTCATCTTCTTCATAGTTTGTAGAGTCTGAAATATTCAAAACATAAGAACATGAGTCATACATACTCTACAGAGTTCTTACCTTCTTCGGAGTTGAGTTATACGAGGCAACTTCAGAGGTCTCGGAGTGCCGACTCGGTTGATTTTCACTGAAGTCGTTGGTTGAGTCTTCGGTTGATTCATCAATGAATGATACGGGGATTGAGCTTCCAGCCTTAGCATCCCATTCCCACTTTGCATCTTCATCAAATATGACATCCTAACTTACACTCAGCTTGCTAGAAATTGGATTATATAGTCTATAAGCCTTGGACTTAGAGCAGTACCCAACTAGTACATTCTTTTCAATCTTTGCGTCCAATTTCTGATGCTTGTGCCCTAAAATTAAGGTATATGCTATGGACCCAATGATCCTTTGATGATCAATTAAGGGTTTGAACCCATTCCATGATTGATATGGTACCATGTTCTTCAAGGCCTTAGTAGGAGAAATATTTCTCAAATAGACCGCAGTTGATGCTTTGCCTCTACCCAAAGAGATGTTGGAAGATTTTTGCTATGTAGCAAGCTAATTGCCTTTTCAATAATTGTTCTATTTCTCCTTTCGGCCACTCCATTCTGTTGTGGCTTATATAGTGCACTGAGTTGGCTTAATCCCATGATGTTTGCAAAACAAATCAAAATCACGAGACAAGAATTCATCCCCACAATCTGTTCAGAGAGTCTTTAATACCTTCCCTGATTACTTCTCCACCAGTACTTTAAATTCTTTGAAACACTCAAGTGTCTGAGACTTAGGCTTGATGAAATATGGCCAACTCATCCGACCGTAATTATCAGTGAAGAGTAGCAAATAACGACTTCCTCCCAGCTATTCTGTCTGCATAGGTCCATACAGATTTGCATGAAAGAGTTCTAACCCTTCAAAGGCCCTCCATTTACTATGAACAGGGAGCGACACATGATTTTGCATCCCTAGTGCACATCCTTCACATACAAACCCTTCTGTTACATTAGGCAACCCGACCACCATCTTCTTTTGTACTAGTTCCTTCAAACTTTGGTCATTCAGATGGTTGTTTCTTAAATTCCATAACCTTGACTTCTCCTGACTTTCCACAGCTATACCAAGCCCTTGCATCCAAGATACAGTCAGTGGGATCATGTTGCTTGTTGTTTTAGGAACTGTTATTACATACTTCCTTGTGTTCTTATCAATAATTGAGCAAGATCTTCCATCAAAGGTGACTGTATACATTGAGTTCAGTAACTGCCCCACACTCAATAGGATGTGCGCCAGATTTGGAACGTATTGCACATCATGAAATAACTTCATTTATTGAAATCCTCAGCATTATGGTGCCTTTTCCTTTCACTTTTAGCTCCTTATTGTCACCTAATTTTACGTCTAATTGCTAATCTCCAATTCTTTGAATAGAGTTTTAACTCTTGGTATGCGGTTTGAACAACCACTATCTGCCAACCAGATTGATTCACCTTCATAATTTGACTCCTTCTTCACTAGAAAAAAATTTGTTTCTCCTTGATCTTCAACAAAATTTGCACTTTTGTCTTTGAACTAGCAATTTGCTTTAATGTGGCTAAACTTCTTACAATGATGGTATTGTTTATGGCTTCTATACTGCTTGTGTTCACTATGAGCTTGACCTAATTGTATACTCCTACCTCTTCCTCTACTCCTTCCCCTTCCTCTAAACATTCCTCTGCCTCTGTAACCAGTTTTGTCATCATCCTTTACACCTGATGCTTCACACTTGACTTGAAATGCCCTCTCAAGCATTGCTTCATTTTGACTCTGGATTCGATTTTCATGTACTAACAAAGATCCACTGAGCTCTTCTAAAGTGAGCTTTAAGAAGTCCTTCAACTCTTCTATCGCAGGGACTATTGTATTAAACTTCGGCCCAGACTTCTTAGTATTTTTCCGACAATCATCTATTCAGAGATCATCTCTTTGAGTGCCTTCATTTGGTTCACAAAGTCCACCACCTTCAAAATATAACCCTGCACGCTTTCATTATGATTCAACTTCAGAGTTTTGAAGTTATACCTCAAATGCTGAAGTTTCATGGCTATGGTTTTTGTGTTCCCTTGAAACTCAGTTCTCAGCATCTCCCAGGCTTCCTTTGCAGTGATTGTTACTGCAATCTGAGCAAGCAATGGCCATTGTAAAGCTTGCTAAATGATATAAAATGCCCTAGCATCTTTTTTCCTATTCTCCCTCACCCTGGCTTCACCTTCTTGCTCAGAAAACCCCTTGTCCACCAACTCCCAAAGTTCCTTGGATCTGAAGGGAGTTTTCATCATGAAGCTCCATAGTTCATACCCCTCTCCATCAAAGATGGGGATAGAGGGCTACGACAATACCACAGAGTTACTATTTGATGCCATGGAAATGCAGAGGTTTTCAAGGACCATATCTGTAACCACTATTGGCTTGCAATGAGGATGGAATAGTTCAAAAGAAGAAGAAGCAGATGATGAGATGAGAGTTCAAAGGATTCAGAGAAAAATATTAGCAACTACTTGCTTCTATATTCCATTCATATTTCGTCAGTCTATATACTGTGGGCTACACGGCCATTATTTCTTTGTTTTTCTTGAATTTGATTCTATTGTTGCTTTATATTTCGTTTCGTTTATTGAGTTTTTTTAGTGGATCTTTTGATATCGTGTCTGCAGAATTTGGTGCTGGGTTTGTACGGCGGCTGCTCGATCGCATTGTTCTTGTTGTGGATCGTGATCGATTGTTTTGGGTGCTAGGTTTGGGTGGTGGTTTTCAGTTCCCGGGCGATGTGGGTGGGTGGTGCGAGGCCACCATTTTAATCAACCCAAAAACCTATGGTAATAATTTTATTGCGTATTAATTTAGTTTGTTGTTGTTTGTTTTTGTCTCTTTGTTAATTTCATGATTTTGCATGGGCATTTCCAAGTGAAAGTTTATTTTTATTTATTTAATTTATTTATTTGGTGATGCCTGCATTTCTTTCCAAAAACAAATGATAAAATTAAAATGGGAAAAAATAGTAAAGAAAATATTATTGGAAGTTGAAAGCCCCTGGTTTTGAGATTGAAAGCGATGGATGGGAGAAAAGAGAGGGGAAGATGGAGATAAGTATTGGAAGTATGAGCAATGCTTTGAAAATGTGTGTCACGCCCCGAACCCGGCTCGCCGGACTCGAAGCGGAGACAAACGGCCGTATGCCCACAAGGCCGAGACCAAGTGGACACACAAGGCCTCAATACCTGTCTCTCAAATACAAATCCAAAATAATACACTAAATTCCAAACAAAACTAAATAATTAGAGAAACGAATAATAATCAGTTTACAACCCAAATTCAAAGAATCCTAACGGTCTCGACAGATAACAGGTTTATTAAACAAAACTAATCTCCTGTTAGGCACCTGGTGCTCACTCAACAGTCCCTGCTAAGCTAGCCACCACACACCTACTCTTGATCTGAAAAGAAAATATAACAACAATTTATGAGCTAAATAGCCCAGTAAGCATCCACTAAAAGCCAATATTAATATAGGGGTCACAAAACTCGATGGTTTCAAAGATGTTCTTAAAGTAATGTTGTACAATACATATCCACAAAATGAAACCCAGACATCAAAACATTTCAAGCAAACAAAGTTTTCAACGAACAGGTATATATGTCCCCCAAATAACTAATGCCAAACACAAAACACAGAATTCATTTATTTACCCTTGGCGACCCGAGCCAGATTATCAGAGTTTATTTATTTACCCTCGGTGACCCGAGCCAGATTATCAGAGGCCGTTATTCTCCACCGACGGAACGGTGTGAAACTATAGTTTCTTATCAGAATCAGAAATACATGTCGACATGGTCAGTGTTTAACCCCTTAATGACAGGGTTGTTGCAAAGTTAGTTGGGGACTATAATTTGCTATGTCAAAATATGTCGATTCTAAAATCACTGTCAACAATAATTATTCAATAATGGCATAAATACATAATTGAATAAAATATTCAAATCAATTGAATAAATAATAAATAAATAAATAAGTGCATAAATAATCAATAAATTTGAGTATAACAATATACTTAACATTTTAACCCAAAACAATTAAATATAATGTAGGGAAAATTTATTTCACAATAAAACCCAAATAATGAAATAATTATGTAAATAATTTCATAAATAAAAAAAAAATTATATAAATACAAATATGAAGTATATACGTGGTTTACTTACCTGGAAAATAACCCCAAGCTATACAACCCCCTCTTGCACTCAAACTCGGGATTCAAGCAAAAACCCTAAACATGGCATTATACTTGCCTTAGATTCCCAAAGTTTAAACACAACATTAACCCAACAGAGATCTGGATTACATTAACCTCCAGTTTGGATTATCTCACATTTTTGGTTTCATATAAAACCATAATAACAAGCCAACACAGTATAAATATGTTCCACAATTCGCATTTATTTAGTTGTTTCAATATACATGCAATCCAACTGGTTTTCTTAATGCAATCCAACGCAACTATTGCTGACACAGAAATCAGGTTTGGGTTCCTAAATTCCTAATGGATGCAGAAGGTATCGCAACCCCCTTTTTTTATTTTTTTTAAATGCCAATGACTAAGCCCTGCTAGCTTTAGACAAAATTCTTGAAAATATTGTTATCAAGCACATTGTATGATACAGATTAGAAAAGTGATAGAAACGAAAAAATAATGATACAGGCAATGTTAAAAGTCTTTAAATATCATGCTTCCATTGTGTCGATTCCAGATTTGAAGCAATTGCATTATATACACATTACAAGTCAGTCTGATATATTTGTTTAGCATCTCATAAGCATTGAAAAATCAGTTTGGCAATCTAAACATTTTACAGCCATCTATGCTTTACCCTAAAGCTATTAAAAAGCTTTTCTGGGAGTACGTGCCTTTATAATAATCCAGAGCCTATGCTTTTTTTTTTGGAGTGCTTTCTGAAAGTTAAAGATGTCATATCTTTCTATTTTTCTTGTATTATTCTCAATGTTGCATGATTTAGCAAAAGTAATCAATACAGATACTTTCCTACGTTTAGCTTCTCCGAAAAGAAAATTAGCTGATGGGGAAATCAATTATGGTGTCATGGTATCTCACTGGAACTAAACAAAATAAATCAAGAAATGCCCTGTCATTAAAGGAAGTTAATTGTACCCCTAGATCAAGTAAGCAAGCAGTATCCTCATGATGAACAAACACAATAACAAGTCAAGGAACCTAGAGATCTAAAAGCAAATACAGACCAAATGAAAACAAAAGAGAATCCTCACCTTAGATTAGAGAAAAATATTGGTGGTGAGATCCTACCCTTCTTCTTGCCGCCGACACTTCACGAAACCAAGAAGAAAGAACGAGGCTAGGTCTCGGGAAAACCTCGCCGATTTTTTTTGTTTTCCTCTTCCGAATCTCACTGTTAGAGGGGATAAGGCTAGGAGTTTTTTTTTCTTAATTTAAAAAAAATAAAACAGATTTTTAAAATAAAAATTTTGGACTGGTTTTTAATAGGCGGTTTTACAAACTCACCCCCCTAAAAAGGAGTTTAGTCCTCTAAACTCTCACCCGATCATCAAAAAGATACGGGTACTTCTCTCGCATCTCCGATTCCAACTCCCAAGTTGCCTCATGTTCGAGTGATTACTCCAGTGAACTTTGACAAAAGGGATGATCCGTCTCCTTAGTACTTGCTCTTTGAAATCAACAATCTTAATAGGGCGTTCCTCATATGTCATATCACTATTAAGCTGGAAGTCGGAGAACCGTAACACATGATCGGGATTCGAAATAAACCTCTTTAGCATAGAAACATGGAACACATCATGCACTCGCATAGCGAAAGTGGTAACGCAAGCCGATATGCCACCTCGCCAATGCGTTCCAAAATCTCAAATGGACCGATAAAACGAGGGCTAAGCTTCCCTTTAACACCAAAACGAATAACTCCTTTAGTTGGAGCCACTCGCAAGAACACATGATCACCAACCTGAAATTTTAAGCTTCTTCTTCGGTTATTCGCATAACTTTCCCTGTCTACTTTGAGCTGCTCGTAACCGATCCCCGATCGACCGACTTTCTCCACTATCAACCGCACAATCTCGAGGCCCTAACAATCTCCTCTCTCCCACGTCATCCCAACAAATAGGTGACCTGCACCTTCGCCATACAGGTGCTTTATAAGGAGCCATCTGAATACTTGCTTGATAGCTATTATTATAAGCAAACTCTATCAAAGGCAGGTGTCGATCCCAAGAACCCCCAAAATCCAACATACAAGCCCGAAGCATATCCTCTAGAATCTGAATCGTTCTCTCAGACTGCCTTCTGTCTGCGGGTGAAAAGCTGTGTTGAAAGTCAATTTAGTACCTAAATCCTTGTGCGGACTTTTCCGGAAGTGAGCCACGAATCTGGAGTCCCGATCTGACACAATCGACACTGGAACTCCATGGAGTCTCACGATCTGCTCAATGTATAACTCGCTAGCTTCTCCAAAGACATACCAGTCTTCACAGCTAAGAAATGCGCAGACTTGGTTAGTCGGTCAATCACTACCCACACACTATCAAAACCCTTGACGGTTCTAGGAAAACCCGACACAAAATCCATCGCAATGTTCTCCCACTTCCACTAAGGAATCGGAAGTGGCTGAAGAAGTCCTGCGGGTCTCTGATGCTCCACCTTAACCTGCTGACAGGTCAAACACTGCGCCACAAACTGTGCAATCTCCCGCTTCATATTATTCCACCAGAAAGTACTCCTCAGATCCCTGTACATCTTAGTGCTGCCTAGGTGAACAGAATAACTGGTGTAGTGAGCTTCTTCCATGATTTCCTTCTTTAACACTGAAACATCCGGAACACAAATTCGATCTCCAAACCTCACTGAACCATCCTGATGGATCCTGAACTGAACTTGAGTGCCAATTTCTATTTCCTATCGAATCTTATGGAAATAGTTGTCTTCCTCTTGTGCTGCTTTAATTCTTTCCAACAAAGTAAGTCGCACCACTAAACTTGCCAAAGATCCACCTACTCCCTGCAAGATCACTTGTAGTTCCAACCTCCCCACATCCTCAAGGATTGGCTTTTGGGAAGTAATCAATGCAGCGGCACTACCAAAAGACTTCCTGCTAAGTGCATCAGCCACTACATTTGCCTTCCCAGGATGATAACTGATAGTCAAATCGTAATCCTTCAAGAACTCCAACCATCTCCTCTGCCTCATATTCAGCTCCTTTTGAGTGAAAATGTACTTAAGGGTCTTGTGATCTGTGAATACTTCACAAGCCTCTCCATACAGGTAATGCCTCCAAATTTTCAAAGCAAAAATCACTGCAGCTAGCTCCAAATCATGAGTGGGATAATTTACCTCAAAAGGCTTTAACTGCCGTGAGGCGTATGCCACTACACGTCCATTCTGCGTTAGAACACACCCCAAACCAGTCTTGCAAGCATCACTATAAATTACAAACCCTCCACCAGGAGATGGAAGTGTGAGAATGGGAGCTTACACTAATCGACCTTTCAACTCCCGGAAACTCTGCTCACACCGATCCGACCACCGAAAACTTGCTCCTTTCCCGGTGAGTTTAGTCAACGGTGCTTGCCAACACCGAAAACCCTTCTACAAACCGTCCGTAATAACCAGCTAGCCCCAGAAAACTGCGAATCTCTGTCACACTGGTAGGCCTCTTCCACTCAACAACTGCCTCTATCTTCTTGGGATCAACAGAAATTCCATCCTTGGTTATCACATGACCAAGGAAGGCTACCCTGTTCAACCAGAACTCACACTTAGAGAATTTTGCAAACAACTTCTTCTCTCTCAAGATACCTAGCACAATCCTCAAATGTTCCTCATGCTCTTCTCGGCTCTTCGAGTACACCAGAATATCATCAGTGAACACCACCACGAACTGATCCAAGAAAGGCTGGAAGGTTCGATTCATCAAATCCATAAAAGCAGCTGGGGCATTCGTCAACCCGAAAGGCATCACCATAAACTCATAATTCCCATAACGAGTACGAAAAGCAGATTTCGGCACATCTTCCTGCTTGATCTTCAACTGGTGGTAACCTGATCGAAGATCAATCTTAGAAAATACCTGAGAACCCTGCAACTGATCGAAAAGGTCATCAATCCGTGGTAGTGGATATCTGTTTTTCACTGTCACCTTGTTCAGCTCTCGGTAGTCGATGCACACCCGCAAAGTGCCATCTTTTTTCTTGACAAATAACACTGGAGCACCCCAAGGCGAAACACTAGGCCGAATAAAACCCTTCTCCAAAAGTTCTTCAAGTTGCTTCTTCAGCTCTTTCAATTCAGCAGGTGCCATTCTATAAGGAGCTTTAGAGATAGGGCTAGTTCCTGGAACAAAATCAACAACAAACTCCCCTTCTCTGTCTGGAGGTAAACCCGGAAGATCTTCGGGAAAAAGATCAGAAAACTCGCTGACCACAGGAATGTCCTCTAACACTGGCCCTCCTAGTTTTTCCTCAACTACTGTTGCAAGGAACCCTGAGCACCCACTCAAAAGTAATTTCCGAGCTTGCAAGGCGGAAATCACACGAGGCGGGGATGCAGACTCACTCCCACGAAAGGTGAATTCTGCTTCTCCAGGGATTTTAAAGACTACTCTCTTTGCATGGCAATCAACTACCGCATGATAAACAGACAGGAAATCCATTCCCAAAATAATATCATAGTCACTCATGCTCATAACATGCAAACAAGCTAGTAACTCATGACCAGCAATAGAGATCGGACAATTTTCACATGCTCTATCCAAAACAACACCAACTCCCAGAGGGGTGGCAACACACAAATCATAGTCCAAAGGTATAACAGGCAAGTCATGCTTACGAATAAATGCAGACGAGATAAACGAGTGCGTAGCTCCAGAATCAAATAATGTGCAAGCATAAACAGAATAAACTGATATGGTACCTGAGACCACTGCATTAGAGGCATGTGCATCCTCCTGAGTTATCGCATAAACACACCCCTGGGTCTTTGGCCTTCCTGCCTTCTGTAGAGTAGAGGAAGTCGGCTGCTCACTAGCTACCTCCTTCCCAGCACGCTGACCCGAAGATGCTTGAGGCTTAGGTGCTGACACCAACCTCGAATCCTGCGCACTAGATGTAATCTGTTCTCCAGAAGACAGCTGCGGACATCCAGCAATACGATGCTCCAAACTGCCAGTCTGAGATGCACCATGTCCTGCCTCCAACCTAGGCTTTCCTCCACTTCCAAACTGACAGTTCTTCTGATTGTCAAAACTTCTATCCCTCTTTCTCTGAAACTTCCTGCTCTGATCTCTAGAGTCACCCCAAACAGTATCCAAGGACCTGGCACGACTCACTACCTCAGCATAGCTGGTCAAGTGCAAAGCGGCCAGCCCTCTACGAATATGCGCCTGCAAACCTCCCTCAAAACGCCGGGCCCTGCTCTCAACATCATCTACCAGCTTTGGAGCATACCTCGAAAGTCTGTCAAACTCCATCTCATACTCATCAACTGTCATATTTCCCTGGGTCAGATTTATGAACTTCCTCTCAAACTGAACCATCTTGTCTCTAGTGAAGTACTTGCAGAAGAGGGCTTCCCCCAATTTCTCCCAAGACTCGAACTCTTGCCCCTGACGAACGCGAAGCTCTCCATGGTGCCAGTGATTCGCAGGACCCTTGAGCATGTACACCCCAAACCTGAGCTTTTCCACTTCTGTGCACTTCATCCCTGCAAAGGCCTTCTCCATTTCTTCCACCCAAACTTCCACATCATCAGGATTGGTAGTTCCCTCGAACGGTGGCGGACCGGATCTCTTGAATTCCATCACAGTTTTCTCCTTTGGTTCTAACACTGGAGGAGGAGGTGGTGGGGGCGGTGGTGTTGCTTGCTGTTGCCTCTGCTCACGCACCAACCCTACCACTTCCCGCATCAACTCTAAAAGAACTTCTTGGTTACCCACTGAACTTGATCCTCCTTCAGCCGGGACTTCCATGGCCTCTTCAGCTGGGACTTCTCTGGCAGCCGATGCCTGTCCCAATAATTCGGCAACGCTCCGGCGAACAACTCTACGGGGCGGCATTCTGCGAGGTAAACCCAAACGGAGTCAAACAAACAAAGTGATTATGTTAACCTAACAAACCTTTAAGGATTTTGTGCTAAACTAAAGTCAGATCACCTAAACACTCTAAATCAGAAGGTTATGTTTGGAATACTAGGATCAAATTAACTGAGAGCTCTGATACCACTTCGATTTGTCACGCCCCGAACCCGGCTCGCCGGACTCGAAGCAGTGACAAACGGCCGTATGCCCACAAGGCCGAGACCAAGTGGACACACAAGGCCTCAATACCTGTCTCTCAAATACAAATCCAAAATAATACACTAAATTCCAAACAAAACTAAATAATTAGAGAAACGAATAATAATCAGTTTACAACCCAAATTCAAAGAATGCTAACGGTCTCGACAGATAACAGGTTTATTAAACAAAACTAATCTCATGTTAGGCACCTTGTGCTCACTCAACAGTCCCTGCTAAGCTAGCCACCACACACGTACTCTTGATCTGAAAAGAAATATAACAACAATTTATGAGCTAAATAGCCCAGTAAGCAACCACTAAAAGCCAATATTAATATAGGGGTCACAAAACTCGATGGTTTCAAAGATGTTCTTAAAGTAATGTTGTATAATACATATCCACAAAATGAAACCCAGACATCAAAACATTTCAGGCAAACAAAGTTTCAATGAACAGGTATATATGTCCCCCAAATAACTAATGCCAAAAACAAAACACAGAATTCATTTATTTACCCTCGGCGACCCGAGCCAAATTATCAGAATTCATTTATTTACCCTCGGTGACCCGAGAAAGATTATCAGAGGCCGTTATTCTCCACCGACGGAACGGTGCGAAACTATAGTTTCTTATCAGAATCAGAAATACATGTCGGCATGGTCAGTGTTTAACCCCCTAATGACAGGGTTGTTGCAAAGTTAGTTGGGGACTATAATTTGCTATTTCAAAATATGTCGATCCTAAAATCACTGTCAACAATAATTATTCAATAATGGCATAAATACATAATTGAATAAAATATTCAAATCAATTGAATAAATAATAAATAAATAAATAAGTGCATAAATTATAAATAAATTTGAATATAACAATATACCTAACATTTTAACCCAAAACAATTAAATATAATGTAGGGAAAATTTATTTCACAATAAAACCCAAATAATTAAATAATTATGTAAATAATTTCATAAATAAAAAAAAAATTATATAAATACAAATATGAAGTATATGCGTGGTTTACTTACCTGGAAAATAACCCCAAGCTATACAACCCCCTCTTGCAGTCAAACTCGGGATTCAAGCAAAGACCCTAAACTTGACATTATACTTGCCTTAGATTCCCAAAGTTTAAACACAACATTAACCCAACAGAGATCTGGATTACATTAACCTCCAGTTTGGATTATCTCACATTTTTGGTTTCATATAAAACCATAATAACAAGCCAACACAGTATAAATATGTTCCACAATTCACACTTATTTAGTTGTTTCATTATATATGCAATCCAACTGGTTTTCTTAATGCAATCCAACGCAACTATTGCTCACACAGAAATCAGGTTTGGGTTCCTAAATTCCTAATGGATGCAGAAGGTATCACAACCCCCTTTTTTTTTTTTAAATGCCAATGACTAAGCCCTGCTAGCGTTAGACAAAATTCTTGAAAATATTGTTATTAAGCACATTGTATGATACAGATTAGAAAAGTGATAGAAACGAAAAAATAATGATACAGGCAATGTTAAAAGTCTTTAAATATCATGCTTCCATTGTGTCGATTCCAGATTTGAAGCAATTGCATTATATACACATTACAAGTCAGTCTGATATATTTGTTTACCATCTCATAAGCATTGAGAAATCACTTTGGCAATCTAAACATTTTAAAGCCATCTATGCTTTACCCTAAAGCTATTAAAAAACTTTTCTGGGAGTACGTGCCTTTATAATAATCCAGAGCCTATGCTTTTTTTTTTTTGAGTGCTTTCTGAAAGTTAAAGATGTCATATCTTTATGTTTTCCTTGTATTATTCTCAATGTTGCATGATTTAGCAAAAGTAATCAATACAGATACTTTCCTACATTTAGCTTCTCCGAAAAGAAAATTAGCTGATGGGGAAATCAATTATGGTGTTATGGTATCTCACTGGAACTAAACAAAATAAATCAAGAAATGCCCTGTCATTAAAGGAAGTTAATTGTACCCCTAGATCAAGTAAGCAAGCAGTATCCTCATGATGAACAAACACAATAACAAGTCAAGGAACCTAGAGATCTAAAAGCAAATACAGAGCAAATGAAAACAAAAGAGAATCCTCACCTTAGATTAGAGAAAAATATTGGTGGTGAGATCCTACCCTTCTTCTTGCCGCCGACACTTCACGAAACCAAGAAGAAAGAACGAGGCTAGGTCTCGGGAAAACCTCACCGATTTTTTTTTTCCTCTTCCGAATCTCACTGTTAGATGGGATAAGGCTAGGAGGTTTTTTTTTTTTAATTTAAAAAAAATAAAACAGATTTTTAAAATAAAAACTTTCGATTGGTTTTTAATAGGCGGTTTTACAATGTGTCATTTACTTTGCTGACTAAATGAAATAAAATGAAATAGCAGTAAATGAAGATATCAATTAGATTATGAAAACAGGCCACTGATCTGCAATAAATTCCCATTCATGGAACTGCCGTCTTGCTTTGCTGATGAAAATCAAAATCTTTTAGGTTGTATCAAGTTAAAGGAACATGATTAAATATCAATTGCTGTGTTTTCTTCTCTTAATGTCCCCATTTGGATTTATCACAATGAATTCTTACCCATATAGGATTAGTTAATATAGAAGAGAGGGGATGTTTTACTCCTTGTGATTAGATGTACAAAGATACAGGACTTTTCAGGATTATGTACCTCCAGAGACGTATTAAGGGATTTTTCCATGTTATGTACTGCTACGGTAGTACTTTTGTATAATTGTATACCTACATTCCCATTTTGGTTAGGGAGAAGTGCTTGTTAACCAACAGTGTTCCATTTTATATTTGGTAGCTCGCTCGTCAGTGTTTGTTTGTTATCAGAATGAAATATGAATTATGGTGACTGTGGACTGTGTATAAGATAAAATGATAAATTGCATGCTAATGAATTTTGGTGATACTGCAGATTTAGTGTTTCCCATGGGTGATTGTTTCTGCTGTTTTGGGGTATGTTTCTTTATCATGATCTCTTTTCAATGGTTTTTGTTTCTGCTTAGCCAATCTGCCAAATGACTTCTTGAACGTGAGCTTCATTATTCACTTGCTGTGATTTTGCCTTATCTAGCTTTTTCTATCACTTGCAGGAAGAAGAGATGCTCAGAACGTTTAACAAGCAGCTTGAAGAAGACAGAAGAATTACCATATCAAGAAATAACCTTGTTTTTTTTTTTTGTCAAGAAGAACGAAACCCCTAATGGGCCCGCTAAACTAAGACAAGGGCGTGCGCATGCCTCAACTGCGGCCTGTGGGGCCGCGCACACATGGGCTCTGGTACCACCCACAGTTCGTGCTCACAATTCTCAGACATGCACCCTCACCCCGAGGATTCGAACTCTCGCCACTTGCGAAGCGTCCTCACGGGGGAGCCAAATACCAATTGATCCAAAGGCCGTTGATCAAGAAATAACCTTGTTGAGCTGCATAAGGTAGCAGTCATGATCAGCATATTCATCACCCTTTCATTGAAGTATAGGATTACTTCATTTATTTTATGAGAAAATTGATATGCATTTGGGCATACTTATACTGTCTTTACTATGTTAATTTCTTACAGCTACTCCATCAATTCCTTGGATTTATTAGGTGTTGGAAGAACATGATCTGTCCTGTGCGGACCTCTTGCATGTTGAGACGGATGGTGTAATCTTGACAAGGCAAAGTACATAAACATAAGTAATAATTTCTTACACTCGTTAAACCATCGAATACCATTTGACATGACTTCACATATTCCATTTGCTATCAATGACTAAACAAAAATTATGTAGTGGAACTGTGACAGAGAATATATACACACTACACCATAAAAAGGATTTAGATGCGGTTTTCAAAACCTACAGAGGCGGTTTTAACCGCCTCTATAGCTTTAGTGTTGGTTTTTTGAATCGCCTCTAACCCGCCTCGTATCAAGCCGGCTCTACACTTTAGAGCCGGTTTTTAACAACCGTCGGGGTAAGCTTTAAATATGTAGGCGGTTTTTTATTCCAAATTTAGAGGCGGTTATGACCGTCTCGAAAATGTTAAGCTATAGAGGCGGTTATAACCGCCTCTATAGCTAATAATGTTTCATTCTCTTGTCATTGTTTTAGAGGCGGTTATAACCGCCTCTAGAATTTATAAACTGTAGAGGCGGTTATAACCGCCTCTAAAACAATTAGTGAAACTTGAAAATTATTAACTATAGAGGTGGTTATAACCGTCTCTATAACTTATAAGCGGTAGAGGCGGTTATAACCACCTCTAAAACAATTAAAAAAAATTAAAAATTAAAAATTATATTTCAATACACATCCATGTATGCATGCTTAATCATGCATCCCATTTCTTAAAACACAAGCACACAACACACACACATTTAAAAAGAGAAGCAAATCCTAGAAATGTCATTAATCACTGAGAAAATTGATTTTTACAGGACATGTCCCGATGATTCTGAAATGATACAAAGACATGCACAAATTTATCACGCCCAGCACATAGCAAGAAACAAGAAAACTTCAATGAACCTAATGACAAGAAAATTTCCACTAGGAACAAGGTGAGCTCATGCTGGAGGTTGATAAAGAGGAATTACTGTATGAGGTACAGTGCGAATCTCCTGAGCTTGGTGCATCCCCTCAGCAGAGCTCGGACACCACCATTGTCAAGGGGCAGCTCCGTGATTCTTTCTTCCCTCTCAAGCAAGACAAGTCTTGGACACATAAACAGCCAGGTATTCCAATTCCAAATATCCTTGGGCATCTGCAGCACCAACACATTGCCATTGAGAATATAAGCTAAGCAATAACATGAGCCAAGCAATAATAGACAATATTACAGCCATTGCACAAAAGCAATAGATTAAATTCCTTTTATATTCTTATTCATTTAGTGGTGCATTAAAGCAATTACCACCGAGATGAAAGGCATGACAATGTGGTAAAACATTAAGATATCAGATTCAAAGACACACACCTATTAAATAAAGCTTGATTTTCTAAAAACCTCCTTATGAACTTACTCCCACATATTTCCTAGCCAAACCCTAGAATCAGTGTGCACTGATGGGGAAAGGGAACAAAAAACCTATTCAAAACACTCCCAAGTAAATTAGATAAGATCATAAAGTGATCATAAAGTGCTTACTCATTTGCTTTCTTGAATGGAGACAAAATAAAAACACAGGTTCACAAGTATGCAATGAGGTTTTGTGACGCAAAGCTATATCCTTGGGACGCAAAGATGTGAAAGTAAAGAGCAATTGCACTACAGCACTTGAAAGTCATATGTTGCATAGATGTCATGTTGTTTAGGTGTGATGACTTCTTGCACATATGCTACATTGCATCTGTTATAGGATAAACAAGACTCCTGTAGCCCAAAGCCTGTCATCATGTGGCCATGGTAAATACTTTGGCAACTCCTCTAAATGACATTGATGGCATAAATGATGAAAATATAAACTCATGTAGAGGACTTTAGCAAAGACTGGGTTGGTCATTGCTTATTAACATTAAATAAAATATTACACTAATTGTGTCTGACATTTAGATCCATGATATGCCAATTGCCATCCAGACTATGCTCTTCCTCCTTAACTGAAAATGAGAGCATTTTATTAGAAATTTTCCTGTAAGACAGGAAATGCTTGTGACCCAACCTAAGAAAGGTTTAGCACAGAGAATCCATACATGTTCTTAATACTCCCTGTGTAAGGAAAAAACACATGTGGTATGAAGTTCCTGATTGATGTGAAGCTAAACACCTGGTACAGACCTAATTAAATGCTTTCCCTGAATCAACAAAACCATGAACACTCAATGAAATTAATCAGCTAACTTCAATAGTCAGTGTATAAAAAGATGACTGAACAAGGAAATTGATATTGTTCCGATCTCATAAAGTTGAACTTATTCCAACAAAAGCAACAACATGAACATGCAGCAGAATTGTCGCTGATCTCATTTAACTGCCAAGACTTCATCCAAAGAACAAAAGGTTGTTTCTTAGGAGAATTACACGATTGTTTAGTTTGACTGCTCTGACCTTAATCTGCTCCTTGCCCTTGAACAAAATCAGTAACCAGCGAGATGCATGATGTATTTACAATTGCTAGAAACAGATAAAGGAAACAATCAACATAAACGAATCAACATTAAGCATTATTCTATTTAAAAATTTTGCCAAGTAACATACAACACGAGTGCATGTCACAAACAATGCAAGCTTGCAGAAGAAATCAGATACTTCAAGAAATCAATCACGCACCATGAGATACAAAAGTATTCTGTTCACTATATAGGTTAACAAAAATATGCAACACAACAGTAAACCAAAATACTAATTGCCCGTAACAGAATTGATTAAAAAAACAATACATGAAGACTTAAAAAGACAAAAAATGAGGACTTGGTTGATAACTATTTGAAATATAACTGGTCCAAATTCAAATAATAAATTTGTGTGCATCATGCGCGCGCGCACACTAACAAAATTAATTGATTCAAAGATAGCAATCTGCTAAGGAAAATAAAGAAAATTTAGTACTATCAGCAACAAGCAAAATCCATACCATAGTACAGAAGTAGAATCCAACTGTTGTGAAGTAATTAATCCCCAATTACAGATTTGAAGTTATCACCTGAATATATTCATGATGAGTAACATTGCCTTGGCGTAAAGTTGAATTAAAACCTGCAAGAACAGATACAAAATTTTCAACTCATAACTGGTGAAGCAACTCGTACACTACATTATTATTTACGATAATCTCAATCCTTGATACATCAGATAAAATCATATGAAATACAAAAGAAAATCGGGAGCGCACACAACTTTGGACAATATCAGGCTTAAGAAAGCTGAGGAAGAGCCTAATTCGAGAAACATAAGCCACTAGCTAAGCCTGACTAGGTCCAAGATCATTTTATAAGAACACCCAAATGGGAACTTTCATTGACCAATTTTTACTTTAGATTTCACAAAATAAAAATTAAATATGATACATACAGTAATAAAGCTCCAATTTAGATCTGAGACAACCTTAAACTAAATTTGCATTCAAACAATAAAGATGAAAAAGCCCTACAATGGTAATTCAAGAGGCATCATCTCGATAGCATATGTGCTAATTTACTTTCTCCAATGATGGACATAACTTTCCAGTGAAACATAACAGTCACACTAGGAAAGCTGACCATGCTTAGGATTCAACAATTGTTTAAAGAACCAAAGTAATGAACACACTGGTTCAAGATATGTGGTTCACAGAGAGTATTTACACAATCTAGATCATGATGCATAAGCTGGATCTTTTTTACCACAGAAAGATTAGTTAAAGAAAACTACATGCTGATGGGCATTCTTAGCCATGAATAAAAATCGATTCTTTTACAAATGCAGAAGGTACCTTACCATACTACATTTACAGGTACAATAAAAATGTAAGCTATGTAAAATTGTAAATGATCCTGCAGAATTTCATATCAAGTCTATAATTTCATTCACAAAAAATCGTCTATGAAATTATGATGGGCATCTCGCTGGCGTGATTTGTTCATATTTATCACAAGTGCATGAGGTAATAAACTCTACTCTAATGCATGTCCCTGGAGTGATTTGTTCATATTTATCACAAATAAAACCATATTTAACTTACTAACTCTATATATCTATACATGTAAAAAGTTAATAATATTCATTTTGAAGTAAAGGAGGTGGTGAAAATTAATATTAAAATATATTTGTATAAGAAATAAAATCTGAAAAATAATAATTATACAATTATACTGAGGAAAAACATAATTAAGAGGAAAAAAATTCTAAATAATAAGAAATTAGCCATGGGCCTGAGCAAACAAATGACAAATAATAAACAAAAAATTGCTTGCATTCCCTTGGAAAGTTGATAATGGCTAATTTCCACTGATAAAATTAAATTTATTTAGGTATTTTTATAATATCTTTAATTGGTTTTATAACACGAGATGCTTTGCTGACACCACCTCTTGTTATATGAAAAATTCTATCAAAAACATCTGGATGACCATAATGCATTCGTACCCTGTGTTTAAACAGAATTAGATATCACCATATGAAACCATATAGCCTCTCAAAAATGCATAATAGGCAACTTACTTTAAAGGATTTGCTAGAACACGCTGGCCTAAAGTCACGAAGCTTGTTTCTTGGTTACCCATAAATGATGCTAGAGAAGAAACACCGCAAATTGAAAAAGAAATTGTACTTGTACTCGCGGTTTAGCAAAAGTTTTTAGCAAGTTTTTAGCAAGTTTTGAATGAGAGATGCGAGACAGAGATACAAACCCGATCTTTTCCGTGTATGTCGGCTTTAACAAGTTTTGAATAATACTTAGTGTGACTTATACCATCCTTCATACTCTCAACAGAATGGATAAAAGCAACTCTAAGAGCTTCATTCCTAGAAAGAAGATAAAACCAAACACAATAAGCTGCACATACCACCTGTGTAATTCTTACAAAATGTACGTTTTCCGAGACCAAGCATATCTCGACTAAACAAACACAAGCTTAAGTATAGGTACTAGGAATTCGGCAACGAACAAAGAACAGACCGTTGCATAAGTAATGCAATATCACGCCCCTCGGCTTCGCTCTTCCTTTTGTTGACCATAGATCTCGCATGTAACAACATAGCTAAACTTCAAATCAGCCCGAGCTCAAGCTTCGGGAGACGGGTCATAACCTTGAGTGTCGGTCAAAGCACTATTAGCAATAGCGGCTTCGGGATCCGGAATAGCAAATACGAGAATTACCGCAAAATTTATCATGTATCGGCGATTAAGCACACAACATTTTGCCAAACCTTAAAAAGAAATCCTTTCCAAATAGCTTTGCAAGCATAAGTGCTTTACGGTAGTACATCATCCCACGAACTGCGATTTTGTTTCAAATTGGTTATTTGAGTTAAGACACGAAGTATGAGTCATGAGTGCACAGGGGGAGGGGGGGGGGATGCGCTCTTTACACCTATAGTGAACAATCAACTCAAGGGATTCCTTGTTCTTTTTATTACCAATTAAAAACATTAAAAGTATTGATTTAAGGTCCACACACCTCAAAAAACACTTCATAACTGAATGTGCTTTTTAGTTCTACTACAACTCGAGGCTTGAACAACAAGGGTAAGGTAATAGAAAACTATGGTATTTTTTCGAACGAACTTTAAAAACATAAAATGCTTGAAATAGTTCACATCATAGGCATGATCAAGAAACACTATCATGTCAGAATTTTAAATTCTATCACCTTATAGACACAAGTATATATTTAACCCTATTCCGTGAGGTTCAAATTTACTAAAAAAAAAGAAGTTCAAAATGGGGAACTACCCAATGTTAATTTATTCTCTAACAGATGGTTAAATAGCTTTTGGATAATTTATTGATGCCCGAGAAAAGTCATTGAAAGCAAACGCTAGACAATAACTATCATTTGCCATTACATCAATTAGCGAGGACAATATCCGGGAATCAACCCTCCGAGAGAAGAATAAGTCCAAAATCATCAATTTTGGAATTTCCATACTGAAGCACAATATGTTAAACCATCCCTTGACACTAAAGAGCATACTACAATGATATTCCCAAGCAGATTAGACTACGAGTGATCAAAACCAGAACAGCAGAATAAATCATCAATGCCAAACCAATAACATTGCTGCGCGGAAGACATGTTAAAGCTCACTCAAGAAGCCTCATCTGTGTATTTAACAAAAAATTCTTTCCCATGAAAATGCAAGGTGGTACTAATAAAAACAAAATGGAAAATTAAATAGCAAGTATCCAAAAGAATCAATGTGCCAAATCCAAGTCATTTACATTGTAGATAACAAAAAGATAAACAAATTTTAACAACAGCCCCTATCGAAGTAATAAGAAGACAAAACAGCCTACCAACAAAGTATAATATGGTAAACTAGCATTAGCAATAATTATGACAGTGCTCATGAATTTAAAGATGAACATTAAAACAGTTGGTCCACAATCGAACATGAAAAACATAAGAAGAACATACCAGTCCGTGCCAAAGTTTGCCCACGATAAGAAGCCCAAAATCGAAGCTCAAGAAAATCAATTGGATTACTAAAAAGTTCGAGTCTTGTGCGTCTTCCTTTTCGCCAATGCGGGATAGGAAATTCTGCCATTCATCCGATCATCATGACAACAGCATTTTTGCAATGGAGACTTAGTAAATGTCATCCTTAAAACAATAACAAGTACAAAACATGCTGTGCTTATAAATTGTATTCTTGAACTTTCTGGAATATTTTACGGGATAACAAAAATGAAACAAAGATTGCTCCCAGTGCTAGTACAGCTTTCTATTTGCATTTGATGGACTGTTGGTCCGCTAAACAAGTATAAAATCTGCCAAGGAATCAAAGACAATATGTTTCTTCTTTGGGAAACCAATGCCCGATAGCGTCATCGATATAATTAATGTAAAAAGAAAGTTTTATGTTCCTATGTCTTCTTCAACAACTCAACATTTAAAAAGGCCAACTTTTAAAGCCATTACTAAATTCCCTGATGTTATGATAACAACCTTCAGATATCCAAGGCTTATATATTCCATCATTTAAGACAGACCCCTTAAGTTCATGTTGTAACTGCAATCATGTAATTATCTTTAATAGGTCTTCCAGTGATAGGAGAATAAGGGCAAGTGTCTATGAAAGCAGTTTAGTTGGTACCAGCCAAACTAGCCATGGTGTCTTACTCCATTTATACTAGCAGTTTGATAGTTTATAAATACATTAGATTTCTGCATATGAAAACAAAACAGGAAAAATCTTCTGCAGGTAAAACAGAGTAGATATCCCATCCTCATTCTTCTTTTGAAGTTCAGAGTCACTATAAAGAACAATCTCAGAGTAGTTTGATTTCTTTGAGGCATTATATATATATATACATATATGTCTCTTCTCTTGAAGTCATGGCAACTTACTTAGAAAGAGTTAATAAGGTCACTGGTGATGAACCCTTAACCAATATCATGCTTCATTCAAATATCATGCATATATATATATATTATTGATCACAATATAACATGTATATATTATTTCATGCAGATACAACATTCCTCGACAATAATTATTGCAAAAACTTTGCACTGTCAAAGCCAAAAATAGGATTAGAAACTCACGAGAATGAGAGACAGGTGCAAGCCTCCGTGTCGTCGATTGTGTTCTTCTTCTCAAACCCTTAACAGCCTTTCCTATCTCGGTTGTCCGAGATTGAAATTAAACACAAATTAGCAATGAAGCGAGCTCAAAACTAAAACAATTCACTCTAAAATTCACAACCCCGGATCACAAACAAGAACGCAGAACGGAAATACTCAATTTATACATAGAGAGTCTCCACGGAAACCACAATCAACCGCAACCTTCTCGGAGATTTGAGCAACACCATCTTTGACTGCAATCCATCAAAGAAATCACACAATCAAGGAGAATATTATCATAAAAACTATAAAGATGATAAACCAATCAAGTAGAACTCAAACAAGAAATGAATTAAATTACAGAGAAAAAAAAAACCAATCAAGATGAACACAAATGTTCTTCCAAACTGCACCAATTATGAACTTCAACTTGCAATTCAATCAACAGAGATGTTCCTCAACACTGCACGATCTACTTCAACTTCCAATTCAATCACAAACCACAACAACAGTTCATTTACAACCAAATCAAATGATGAACAACATAAAGTAATTAACCTAAAAAACAGTAAAACAAATAGAGATAAAGAGAGAGAATGGAAAGGAGATCAGAACCTCATCTTCATTAGAAATCACTGCTTTGATCTTGAAAACTTCTTTCAAGATCCAAGTCTCATCTTCAAATCAGTAAAGGGAAACAAGAGAGAGCGGCGGCGGATGAAGCTCGTCTTCAAAGCGAGTGAGCGGCGGCGGATGGAACTTGTCTTCAAGGAAACGAGAGAGAGAGAGATCGGCGGCGGATGGAGCTCTCCGGAACGAGAGTTTGTCTTCTTCAAAGAGAGTGAAAGGAGAGAGAGAGAGAGAGAGAGAATTAGAGAGTGAAAGGCGAGTGGGTGAACGGCTGAGTTGGTGAATGTGTGTGAGTGAGTGGATGGAGAGAGAGTGTGTGTTTTAAGTTTTTATTAATTTAAACTACAAGGGTTTTTTTAAACCGGATCTAATGTTTGGGGGCAAAAGCAATTAAATAATTATAGAGGGGGTTTTTTAAAACCCCTCTAACAAACTGTTTCTAAAAGAAATAAATAGTGTAGTGACACTTGTTGTAAAAATAATAAAAATAACTCCAAAATGTTACAAATATTCAAGTCATTTGACTTCACATATTCCATTTGCTATCAATGACTCAAACATGTTTATTACAACTAACATATATAGATATATATACACACATGTATGCAAACCTTGGATCTACACACAGCGGCCGCTCCTTAGACTCTTGCTCTCTATCTCTAATGTTTTTACACGTATGTACACTCCTCTTCCCACCAGCCCATCTAGTGCTTAAGTTTTTTTTTTTTTTTTTAATTTATTTTAATTTTATTAATTTTATATTTTTTTGGCTTTGCATAATTTTTTCATTTTTAATTTTTTTCTTTATATTTATTTTTTGGCTAGGTTTGATTTTTGATTTTGATTTGTTTAATTTTTGATATTTTTAATACTCTTAATTGATTCTTTTAGATTATTATTATTATTATTATTATTATTATTATTATTATTTCGCAAAAGTTATAAATTGAGAATCGGTAGAAGATTATTCACAATCGGAAGAGATGAGGAAAAGTATGTCATTCAATTAGATGTGGATGACAATGAAACTAAAAAAACACAACAAATGACTATGATGAAGAGGAGGTTGACTTCACAACTGTGACAGAACTTGGACTTGATTAAAGCTGATGGGAAAAAGATAATAGTTGAATGCAAATTGTGTGGTGTAGAATATATTGCTCTAAGTAGAAATGGGACCGGTAATATGGAGAAACATTGGAAAAATATCCAATGAGAGATCACAAGGCCATTAGTTAGTTTTTTCTCAAGGTAATATGAACAATCCTAACTTCAACTTTCAAAAACATTAGAGAATTGTTGTGTAGATGTGTCATTATGCATGATCTTCCATTTAGTGTTGTGGAATGGGTTGGGATATATTAAATCTTTGTTACAGTACTCGTGAACCACTTTTAATCTTGTGAGTAGAAACACATGCAAATCTGATTGTTTAAAGCTGTATAAGAGAGAAGAAAACAAAATCAAATTCATGTTAGAGGCAACATTAGGGAGGATTAGTTTGACTTCTGATTGTTGGTCATTATTGACCACCAATGGTTATATATGCTTAACTTGACATTTTATTGATAAGGAGTGACAAATGCAAAAAAGAATTTTGATTTATATTCTTAACTTCAAAATAAGTCACATTCTTCGGTGCAGTGACCATAATAACAACTTTGGGGTAACTGGAAAGTTCCCAGAATCTCTTGCATATTTGTTGATGTTCAAATAGATTTATCATACATGCTGAACGACTAATCCATTGTTTTAAAGTTAGATCAATAGACCTGCACCAAAAATCATATTGATTGATGCAGCTTCATGTTTATGTTATCTTTCTTTTATATATATATATATATATATATATATATATTTATTGAGCTGGTTATTGAGAATGACCATCCATGTAAATGTAACTCACTGTGCGTGGCTAATCTAAATTTTATGTTTTTTCTTTTACTGACAGCTCGAGTTTGTGGACATAATCAAATCTACTGCAGTTAAGAATTCTGCTTAAAAGTTAATTGTCCTCAGTCTCTCACGGACGTTTGCCATGAGCTTCGCTGATTAATTACTTCATTTTGAAGGAGTGCCTTCAGCTGTATATTTTATAACGAAAACATGAATGATACCTATTGCCTTTCTGCTTAAACACTATGCAAAACTGTGAGATTTTATGTACTTAATATTTAATATCATATTATGCCAAAATTTCCGGTTATTCCTTAGCCTACCTGACATGATAATTCTTAAAAGATTTTATGTATTTAAAGATGTATGCTTCTAATTCTCTGTTTATGTTATTTTAGGATGATGTGTGCTATTGTTATAAGTTTATTGAATTATTAAAATTTTTTGTAAAATGGTACAAGATTACGAAAACGCTACATTAGGTTTTAGTAATTATTACAATAATTATCCCAAAGCGTTGCAACAAATACTGTAAATCGCTGCAATATATATAATAAAACTATTGTAATAAATATTACAAAAGCGCTGCCATAATTATTATAAACCGCAGCAATAAGTATTATAAAATCATTGCAATAGATATCTCAAAACCGCTGCAATAAATATTATACAACCGTTGCAATAGAATTTACAAAACCACTGTAATAGAATTTACCACAACTACTGCAATATATATTAAACAACCGTTGCAGTATATAAAATAACCATTGCAATACCAACCGCTACTATATATGAAACAAACCGCTACGAAAAACAATTATAATTAGAATCTTTGATACAATGATGTTGAATCGTTGCAAAATGTTATATAAAACAGCTGCAATAACCTATTGTAACGGGAGCAGATGCAGCAGGTGATAAACCGCTGCAATAAGTCTTATGCAGCGGTTGTAAGACCTTTCTCAGTGGTTCATGACCACTGCATAAATATAGTTATGTAGTAGTGCCCCTTTCCCAGACATAGTACTAGTTTATATCATATCGTCTTTCAGATGGAGGACGTGTGAGGCTGCAGCTACTCATGATGCTGTGAATTCAGTGGCGTCGGCTGCCCGGTCAGCTTCTCTGCTCCCACGTCCCCTGCACTTGATAGCCTTCAGCCACACTTCAACATATATAATGCAGAACCCAGATCTCGTTAGTAAATGGCAGTCCTCGTGGATCCTCAATAGAGAGATGTAAACAAAACATTTTAGGGTGTTACAAATTAATGACTATTTTCACACGGCCTCCCATCTAGAGGCAAATTACATGAGGGCCTGATAGGAAAGTCCTATTTAAAAGAAACTTAAATCCTGATCTTACATAGATAGACGTTGATCATATATTGCATTACTTAAAGAATTGTGAGATTATGACCATAATTTAGGAGATGAATAGCTTAGATGTTTGTAAATAATGAACAACATAGAAATTGATCTTTTCTGTAACAATATTTACTCACAAAATATTTACTTATGGAATTTCATATTCCCTCAAAAACATTATTTCTACTAATGCGTGTGTAGCACTATGAATAATAAGGCTTATTTATTGTAGAAACACTAGAAAAAAATAGGAAAATCAAAATATTTTTATATTAGAATCGCAATAAGAAAAATATATGACACTATTTGTCATCCAAAATTAAATAGTAACAAAATAGATAGTAAAATAAAAAAATGATTTTAATTAGATTTTATAGGAATTTCATTGTAAGTGTTGATTTAACAATAATCAGTTCACATGTGTATAAAAGGATGTGATAAGTCATTTTATACATCAAAATAACTAAATACATTTGATTCCACGTAAGTTATAAAATTCACAATTGAAATCCATCCCTGCTTGTATTATTTTGTTTGCCAATATAGTTGTCCTCCATATTCGACTTCAGAAAATAGGAGTGCTTGGTTTTGGTGTCATGTTAGTTGCATCATTTACTTTCTTATTTGGTGAAATTGGCATTTGGGGGAAGGAGAAAATTAAACCACCTAGAGTTTTCTCCTAAAATCATCGTATTCTTTTAAAGATTTGTTGTTGCACTTCGTGGATATTTCATTCTATTATGACTGTCTATTAATTACTATTTCTTGTTCTAATATAAACGCCTATCTTCATTTAATTAAGATGATGATGAATGATAAATTGATAAGGGTTTTAAAATAACAGTGTTGATTACCTGAGATCTTGTAGTTTTCTTATGATTATGTTTGTCTAATCAATTTTTTTTCCATCAATTATTGAATTTTCCACTTGCATTGCATTAGTTTTTAACGGGCATGATAACCCTCTATTGTGGCTTCCTCGAAGGAATGGGCAAATAATTGTCAGATCACATTTAGATATTTATACAGGTAGAAATTAAGAGAGCCCATCACATGCATAGCTTGCTTAGTTCTTTAGTTGATTTCACCCTTAGCATAATGAGGGGTTCCATCTTAGTCATCTTGTTCATCTTCTTGTATGTCATGACTAATCATGCTTCCGACATAAGTGATATTGAGCTTCAATCAGTAGCTGGTCAGAGCAACAACGGCAATGAGATCAAGACATATATCATTCACTTGGCTAAGAGAAAGGACAATGAGTTCTTTGGCTACGAAGAGTTGGTGAGCTGGCACAAGTCCTTCCTTCCAAACATGACATTGGACTCCGGTGAGCGTCGGTTGGTATACTCGTACGTTGAAGTGATGACTGGATTCGCGGCAAGGCTAACACCTGATGAAGTTCAAGCCATGCAATGCATGGATGGCTTCTTATATGCAGAGCTGGACATTCGGAAAGAACTGGAGACGACGTACACCCCGAAATATTTAGGGTTAAATGATCCATCAACTGGATTATGGCATAACGAGTCTAACATGGGAGAAGGTGTCGTCATTGGAGTTATAGACACTGGCATCCCACGGAAGCACAAATCATTTTCTGACCATCAAATGCCGTCGAAACCGGTAAACTGGAAAGGCAGATGCAACTTTCCGAAATTCTCTTGTAACAAAAAGGTCATCGGTGGTGCAACATTTGAGAATGGC
The DNA here is from genome assembly GCA_902712375.1 of Dioscorea dumetorum. Classification (NCBI taxonomy): domain Eukaryota; kingdom Viridiplantae; phylum Streptophyta; class Magnoliopsida; order Dioscoreales; family Dioscoreaceae; genus Dioscorea; species Dioscorea dumetorum. The sequence continues at coordinate 62,857 of CACTHL010000395.1, forward strand.
ATTAGCAAGAACCACTCGCCAACTGACATAGATGGACATGGGAGCCATGTGGCAAGCATAGCGGCAGGAAATTTTGTGAAGAAGGCCATGGTTGTTGGCGAGTTCGACTACCCAGCCTCCGGAATGGCGCCCAAAGCTCACTTGGCAATCTACAAGACATCAATGTACCGGTCTGATAACCTAAAAAGCTATGATCAAGCAATGATTGACGGAGTGAACATCATCAATTATTCTATCAGTGATGATCCAACCAGTGATTTCTATGATGATGATGCTGCCTTCTCTGGATATAAGGCTGCACAAAAGGGTATTTGTGTAATAGTCTCAGCAGGTAATAGGGGAAAGGCGAAATCCCTAAGTCACTCTGCACCTTGGCTTACAGTAGTTGGTGCAAGCTGGCCGGACGGAAGGCTTGCAGCAAAGGTGATGCTGGGTAATGGAGATGAGTTCATTGGAGAAACTGGATTTTATCAACCAACTATATTCGATTCTTCCATCTTCCATCCTATTGTATACCCTGGAGCCAACAAGAAAACCGAAACATTAGGTTGCTGGGATGGATCTCTGAACAACATCAATGTGACAGATAAGATTGTGCTATGCTGGGCAGGCAAGGATAACATTGGTAAGGGACGTGTGGTTCTTGCCTTCGGTGGCGTAGCCATGATTCTCATGGGTACAATAAAGAACACCCGAAATGACAAACATGTTCTTCCGGTATCACATGTCAACCCCAATGATGCTCAAAAGATTTTGAGGTACTACAACTCACCTGGCGGATCACCTCCCAAGGCCACCATCAGCTTCCAAGGGCAAGTGTCTGGCCGCCGCCCTGCTCCTATAGTTGCTCCTTTTGCCTCACGAGGTCCAAGTTTGACCAACGGCGGCATTTTAAAGCCAGACATCATCGCACCTGGCTATGAGATCCTCGGAGCATCTATTGTCAAAGGCGGACCTTTTCATAACTATTTCATGTATAGCAAATTAAGTTAGATTTCTTATTAGTTATATCTTAAGTTTGCAACTAATTCTGATTTTGTTTGAAATTTAGATTCGAGAGTGGCACCTCCATGGCAGCACCTCATGTCGCAGGAGTTATGGCTTTGATCAAGAAGAAACACCCACAATGGTCTCCAGCTGCAATCCAGTCAGCGATAATAACAACAGCTGATGATGTTGATCTTGCTGGAAATCGAATCATTGACATGCAAAACTGGAAATCCTCCAACATCTTCGCCCGAGGCGCTGGACATCTTAATCCTACTAAAGCCATAGATCCAGGTCTCGTCTATGACCAAAACATTAATGGCTACATTGGCTACATGTGCGGCCTTAAGTACGATCCCACCCGTATACAACGTATTACTGGGAGAAGAGTGGATTGCACCAAAGAGAAGAAGATCAAACCATCCCAACTAAACTACCCTTCAATCATGGTAACTTTGAGTTCCAAGTCTCCAAATAAGACTATTACGAGGACAGTGACCAATGTAGGGCAAGCAAACTCCACTTACACACCCAGAATTGTCCATCCAGCCAATACAAGCTTGATCATTTCCACAAATAGACTGCAGTTCTCTACTCAAAACCAGAAATTACGTTTCAATATCACAATAACCATTGTGCCACCAGCTCCTGTTAAAGATACAATATCTGAAGGAAAACTAGAATGGGTGTCAATGTCAGGTGGCCACGTTGTTAAGAGCCCTGTTGCTATCGTCTTTGGTTGAACCTTTTGTGATTTGCATGCATGCATCAGGCTTGGTTCCTATATCTTAATTTATGTTTGTTTCTATCGAAAAGTGTTGTCTTTCATTTTATCCATGATCTTAAGATGTCTTTGTCAAATTTAATAATTTATTAATAAAAGGGGGCTTGCTTCTTATGCTAATTATGGTTGATCTCTCCACGCATACACTCACTTTAATTTATCTCGTGCTTGGACAGTGGATTTTATGGATCTTTCTTAAAGTGTCACACCTTGTACGCTAATGGTGCACTTAGTGCACTATAAATATGGTAAGATAAATGTCTCCAACTATTTGATAAGAATAGATTAGGTAAGGATCATCTTTGTCTTGTGTTGTGACCACTTTTGTTGTTGCATTTTTCTCTTGTAACTGTAATTTGGTGTTCTTGTTGCATGAAACTTTATCATTAAATACATTAAATGCATGAAGCTCTTCATTTTATTTTCGTAATTAGGTCATGTTCGGATACTTAATAAATTTTCCATAGAAAATTTATTCCATAGGATTCGAAGATGATTTCTATGGAATTTACTACTAGAAAAATTCCTACGAAATGGTGTTTGGATATGCACATGAAATTAATACGAAATATGTAGAATTTACTCCGATTGTAGTGCTATTTCTCTACTTCGATTGCCCCAAACACCCAGCCTGAAAACAAAAGAAAAAAAAAATTTTGGTCCCCACCTCTTTATAAAATTACTATGGAATTATATGATTCTATAGTACTTTTATACTGTAAAAAGAATGTCCAAACAACTCATATTATAAATTCTTACATAATATTAAATACCATAAGAATTACCACCATTTCTATGGAATTTAGTGGTATTCAATCAGACCCTTAATCTTCTTTTTTATATGGTATCAAAGTTTTTCTTAGGTCAAATTAATAACCATCTGACATCCTCGTATGGCTGCCAACCAACCAGAAAATACCCAAGCTATTACTCTAAATTGTGCCTTTGATTTTCCCTTGTTCTCTTGCCACACATTTAGATGCAGCATGTTTTGTTTTATGGGTCCACATTTTCTGTTAATGTATAAAGATATTATATTTCTCTTCTATGATCGCTTTAGTAAATATTCTTGGAGTTATTTTTTTACTCACAAATTGTAGGTCTTGCCTACTTTTCTTACTTACAATAGTTTTAAGTATTCTTTATATCAATGCATTTCTTTAGTGTGTAGCTCTTTCTGTTGTTGTTGTTGTATGTGCTTTCTAGGTTTTTTTCAGTTTGATTCCATAGTGGATTGTTTATTTTTTTACATTTGTCTTGTTGGGCTCTTTTCCGTAATTATTGTTAAATTTGTATAGTTTCTCTTTTATTTTTAATTGAAGTGGTTTATACACTTTTTTCTAAAAAAAAGAACATTTCAACTTGTTGGAAATTTTTTTGGCAGTCTTATTTAATAATTTTAGGCTATTTGAATGGTGAATATTATGCTCCCACCAAATATTTATATATCAATGGTATTTCTTTGTTTGGAGGAGCTATAAAAGCTAACTAACATTGGAAATCAAAACATGTTAAAAAGCAAGTCCAACTGCCAAAGCAACTTCCTCTAGCCATCCTAGACTCCGTTCCACTATGAAATAGCTAGAGACCCGAGTTCCTCCGTCCATAATTGGCCAACAAATGGGCTACAGAATTGAGAGCTCGCCGGCAATAACAAATTCCTATCACGTTGTCATGATTACGTAGGAGCTTAATTTGCTGAACTTCCGATGTGACGTGAATGTCGTTGGTAATGTTGTCATCCTTAAGGTACTCCAAAACCATAGGGCAATCCGAGAATATTCTGTCAATCTTCAAGGTCTGTAGGCTACATTACTCCAAGATAATCCTATCTGCAACAAGTTCAGCTTGAATGCTTGATTATGCTATTTATAAGCTTACTCCAGCAACAATAACTGAATTCCTCCCTCTAACCGCTACAAATCCTACACCACATAAGACATTTCTAGTTAGCCATGAAGCATTATAAAATATAGTAATTCAATTATGAAAAGCTGTGGATTGGAGATACTCCCTAATCTGACCCCGAAGTTTCCAAAAGTAGTCACGAGTCAAATTTAGAGCCTGCAGAAAAACTTGATGAGCTTGTTTTTGTTGTTGAAGACCAAAGCATGTCGGGCCTTCTAGATGCTCCAGACACAAGTTGCCATAAGAGCTTTGGAGAATTGATGTTTGGTTCCCTTATACCCCCTTTTCAGAAAAAGTCAGTGCCCTTCCAAGAAGTTTCCAAGCTAGTATAATCAATCCCGGTATATTCAGCTACTAGTATCCAACACCTTCTGATTCACCAAATGGCACAAGGTTTCATTCTCCAGACCACAACGGGGGCAAAGTGTTTGGGGACCAATATTGAGTTTGTATAGGAGTTCATAAATTGGAATCCTACCATGGAGTGCCCTCCAAATGAAAGTCTTTACCTTCGGAGCTTATGCCAACCATTCCAATCTTCCATTTCATTCCCAGAATCCTTGTTTGTATGATTATACACAATTGTAACAATTTTCCCATTGGGAACACCGGAGGCCCAACTCCACTTATTATTGCCACTAAAGTGAAAGCTATAGCATTAGCCATATCCCAATTCATATGAAGCCTAAAAAAGTTCTCCATAGAAGGATTGTTCAATGCATCCATTCAAGAAATCAATGATTCTAACATTTTCCTCCAAGAGATTTATATTAAAAAAAAGGTAGGTTTCAAAGAAATGGGAGTATAAAAAATCGAAGGGTCCTCCTTGACATTTGTGACTTCACGATTGCAAATTGTGATGCTAATGTTTAAGCGAAGAAGCTCAACAATTCTATGAAGCATTCTGCAAAACCAAGACACTTTTTTTCCATTAACGCAGTTTTAACATTCCTTAAATTCCTAATTCCCAAACCTCCCTCAGTTTTGGAAAGAGTAGTGTTGTTCCAGTTCATAGAATGGAACCTTCCACCAGCAGTACCATTTGCCCAAAGAAAATTTTGGCTAATTTGGAGATTGAATACAAAGTTGTGTTAGAGATAGGATAACAAGATAAAGAGTAAATTGGAATCGACATAAGGGAGCTATTAACAACAACAACTCTATCAGCAAGAGAAACTGAAGACGATTCCAGAATCTAAGACTTTGATTAGTTCTATCCACTAAATATTGAAATTTATGAAAAGGAAGTTGGTTAGGAGAAACCAAAGCCCCAAGATACCTAAAAGAAAAAGAACCAACTTCCATATTAAGGATTGAGGTAATGCAAGTCTTAATTCTCTTGTTGCACCAACTAGGTAGGTAAACATCAGATTTAGAAACATTAATCTGTTAGCTAGTGAGGCTCTTGTAAATATTAAAACTCAATATGCAATTCCTAGTAGTAGTACGAGAAGCTCTAGTTATGACAATTAAATCATCAGCAAACATCAAATGGTTAAAATTATTGGTAAGCCTCCTATCAAACCCTAAGATCATGTACAGATTCAAGGCATAATTCAAGATAGCAGATAACTTATGAGAGACTAAACTCAAAAGATAAGGAGATAAAGGATCACCATGTCTCACCCCTCTCTGATTACAGAACCAACTTGAAGGTTGCCCACTGACAAGGAAGGTGAAGTTAGAAGAAGTGATCTATCAATGGTATTAGCCATGCAGTGCTTGTACTAAACTCAAAAGCGAAATGGTTGTGTGGAAAGAAAACATTGTCACATTGTTGGAGCAGTGTTTCTCCATTATTTCATTATTCTTCTATTCCTTGAGCATGTTGAACATTTACCTTTGATACAGCATTCATCTAGTCAAAAGTCTACTTCTTCACAGTAGCAATCCCTTTTTCACATTGTGTCACACTTTTCTTTTGGTTGACAGTGATTTACAAGACATTAGCTATTTATGTTTATTATTCGTGGCTTATACCATATATTTTTACCAATTTAGAATCTTGTTCTACAAAGTGTGTTTCCTTGGCTATAGCTAAATTCAAAAGGGATCTTCAAATTTTTTATCAAGAAAACTTTTATCTTCTGGCATATTTTATTTGATGAATAGGTTTTTACATTTTAGATATAATGGTGCCATTCCTAATGTTTCAAAGTCTAACAAATATAGCTGATAATTATGATATGTATTTCAAAACCAAAAATCTCAAACCACAGCTTTGGGTTCACCAAAAGGTATCCCAACTATTCAATGGCCCGTGGTAGTTCTGGGTCTTTTGAGCTTATAAAATAAGACCCACTTTGATGATAGCCTCTAGAAATAACCCTTGGTGACCCCGGTATTCTAGAGCCAGTGGAAGTACTCACCCACTGCTCATTCAGGTTTTTTACCCACCTCCTGAATGGGTAATTACCAACGGTCAGCCATGTCGCTTCTATAAACCGGTCCATGGGGACCTCCACTATGAATTAGCATTCATCACCAAAAATACACATAGAAATATCCAAATATCGTGAATGTCTCAACCATGGAAATGACAAAATAGTAATGCCTTACTATACTTTCCAATATCACAACCTTATATAAAAACACTAGTTTTTTCCAAACATATACTTCTTTCATATATCAAGAGGAAATCATAAAATCAAATAATATTCCAAACTGTTTCTCCGTAGTAAATACCAATATTTTCAAAAAAGAACACTGAGTATACTTTTGAAATATATTCCACATAACTCCAAAATGTAATGATAACTTGTCAAAAGCAAATAGGCTTTTGGCCCAAATAAAATTCATAAGTCCTAGTGACAAGAGATCTAACTTTAACCACAATGAATAATCTGAACAACAAAATCATTCCAATTTAATATACAAGGTACTGCTTTATCAGTTTCAATAACTAATCACGGCTCAATGCATGCATTTTATCCATCGATAATCTTTCATTCATATATATTCTATCATCAACTAAGCCAAATTAATACTTCTCATTAATCCTCAATAAAGACTAATTTACTCCCAACTACAACCATCACTAAGGACCTATTCATTTCCCAACTGTACTGTCCACTAGTTCAATGAATATGTCACAAAAAAATAAATATAATCTCCAACTTAAAAGAATAAGTAAAAACACCAAGAATATAAATTAATTTTGCTTCTGGTTTGAAATACATTATTTGTTACAATGAATCATATGTTTGATATCACCCGTTGGCCAGTGAGGAAATGTATAAATTCCCTTAGTGTAACACTATTCCCATCTCAACGACACCATCCCAATATTAACAAAAATTCCTCTAATAACAAGCATGCCAGTCAAATGCATGTACTTCAACTCAACACTACATATAGTTACTAACATACATCCTTCAAATCAATTATAATATCAAACTACATAAGCTCTATAAACCTTGTTCATAACATCCTACCTTAAAACGCTAAAAATTTCTAGCGGAACACACATAGCACTATATAACTTCCTCACAACAACCTCGTAAAAACTACCCAATACTAAGTACCATTTACACCCACTACAACTCACCATTAACTTCACAATTTGTAACCATACATTGAACCAGGTGGCATAATAACATAACTCATCAAAACATAACATCACCTCACACATAACAATTAAGCTCATCCTAAACATTATAATATTTCAACAATTTCCCAAGCATCGAATTATATATACTCCCATAGTTCCAAGTCAACCACCTCCACTCAAGTCAATTCAAAACTTCTGAGGAATTTAATAAACCATGTTAATCATTGTCAACATAAACATAGCATAAAGCACCATATAAATCACAATGTCTACATATATACATATATACTTTTGTAAAGTTAAAACATTTAAAAATTGACTCCAACCCATTGTAAATTATGCAAATGAAATGGAAGTCCCACTCATAGACAAATGCTCCCAAATAATCACTTTCACTCCTTCATGGGTTCCTCGTTCTTTCCAGAGGATACTCCGCCTAAAAAAACAAGCAAACAACTCATCAAAACCTTAAAGAAATTATGAAAGGACCAGACGAGCATGCAACTCTACAAATATGCGGTAATTTGGACTCAAACAGCTTCCAAACAAACCCAAAGAAGAACCAAAGGATTTCTAACACTAAAATCTATAATTTGAACCTAGAATAAGAGTGAAACATCGAAATCGATTTCGTGCTACATTAATGCTACAGTAATACCGCCAAGATGGAAAACAAGAAGGGCAATCATTAAAAGCATTTTGGGGTCATCTAAACACCCAAATACCACAATCAAACTCCACATACAAAGCAAATGAGAGGGATCTCCAGCAAGAATATAAAGAATTAATTTTGAGTTGAAAATATGGAATACAACCAACAAGAATTACTATACACCTCAAAACCTAATAGAAGAGCATCCAAACAATTCAAATAACATCATGTTACTCAAAATACATCTAAAGGATTAGTAGTGAAGGAGAGTGGTTACCCAAAAGGTTGCTAAAACATAGAAGAACCAAAGCTTTCAATCGTCAACTTTGATTTAGAGAAAAAGAAAAAAGAGAAAGGCTCTAGAAAAAGATGAACATTAAAGCTTGGAGAAATGAATGGAGGAGAAGAAAAAGTATGGATAAGGTTTTATAGAAGATAATGTAAGCAGTAAGTTTAAAGTGGCAAAATTATCATTTTGCCCATCTCACTTAAAAGAAACTTCAAGGAAATGTTTAGGTGGAATGGAATAGTTTTGATATGCCCCTTGCATATCCGCAAGTGCACAGGTCGTAAAATGATAGAAAATAGTAAGTTGTAAAATGTACCCGAAAGGGTCGGGTTGTCGAATCCACAGGGACTGGTGTAGCTTTCGATACTCGTTGGATTTCTAATATCTAGCCGGCTCAATAATTTGGGTTGAAGACTAATTACACAGAAAAGTAAAAGGAATAGGAGGAACGAAGTAGTGCTCTGGATCAATCCCTCGGAATAGCTTACAGTCACTATCTTACATTGCCTATTAGGTACGCCCTACGAAATCTATGTGTATTCTCAAAGCCTTGTTGCAACTATGGCGAAGATAAGCATCAAGATAATGAGTACACTGCGCGGCCTCTACTCTTCAATGGAGCAATCACTCAGGGCGATTGCACTAAAAACAAAGGACACACGTCGAGATATAGTCAATCTATGCAATCAATTCACTCATCAAGCATGCAACACAAGCTTTAACATAGAAATCATTCAGACTCCATAAACATTGCAAGGAAGTATTCAACTACAAAATAACATCCGAGTTCATGAATCTAGGGCACCGGAGAACGGTTAGTCCCTCATGTTTTAACAAGAAACATAGGGTAACAATAAAAGAAGAAGATGAAATTCATAAACTCCCTTCTTGCTTCACAATCTTCATCGGAGGGTATCCGATGATGATCTTGCCAACGTTGCTCCACTCCCAAGACGATCTCTTGGTCCAGATCCGGCCCCCGAAGGTGCGCCGCTTCCCTCTCGCATCGCCTCCCCCAAAGGGGAAGAAAGATCAGAGAAAAAGTTCCTTTGAAATCCTAGCTTTTGGGCTTAAAAAAGCCACTTCCCGATGTAAACACGGCGGTGCTTAATTCTGCATGCCCGTGCTTCAACTAGTGTAGATTTCGGGTTTCTTAGTTTTCGGTGCTACAATACTTTTACTATAGTACTTTCCCCTGAAAATTCTCCGGGCTGTAAAGTGAACGAGCTAGAACACACCAGTGTTGAGGCCGTGCTCTGCCTGCACGCCCATGCTCAGGGCACTTTAACCGTGCTTCCCCATGCTTACCAATTCCTGTGAACTGCACGGTAAAGAGCACGCCCGTACTTATGCCGTGCTTGCCTTGACGAACTTCCCTTTAAGTTCTCTTGATGTGAATTCTCTTCTAAATCACTTTTAATTGCTTCAGGACCTAAGTATCTGCACAATAAACTCAAAATACCTTAAATAACACCGAACTATACAAGTAATAGTGAAAGAACAAGTAAATATCGGGTGTAATGCGTATAAAAAATATATATATAAAGCACTCATCAAGTTTCATGCTACATTAACCTTAAAGAAATATATAAGGATTTACTCTTAAAAGATTACATATAAATCAGAAAACAATGGCTGAAAAATACATGGGTTTAGAGCAAAAAGGGAAGGCACAAATGCTAATTATGGCGAATAAATAAGTGGGCAGTAACTTTGATTCAAAATAAAAAAAAAAACACACGAGTTTTAATTTATCTCACAATCAAAGTAGAGCACAAGCAAGTTAATTAAATAGACAAACAAATTAAGTTCAAGTCTTTCATTTTTCTTAAATGCTTTTCTATTATTTTGATTTCTCTCAAATTGTTGTGAGTTATTAAGAGTTATTTTAACTTAAAATTTTAAAATTAATTTGAATTTCTTTTATTTTATCGTTATTGTTTTAATAACAACACAAGCATATTGTGTAGAAGAAATGGTTAAGTTGTTAGCTTTTTCCATCAGTGCCTTCACTTCGAAACCCGCCACAACAATTAAAAATATATTAAATTAATTTAATAATAAAGTAATATACATATTAAAAACCCCACCGGGTTTGATTGCCATTGCCCAATCCTGCTGATTTGGGAACAACTTGGTCCAGCCCAGTTTTCCTAAGGGAGTGAACCGGATGGAACAAGCTTGTACGAAACAGGCTTGGCGAGTCAGTACGGTAAGCCATGTCAGTTATAGGTCGCTTAAAGATCAACCTAGACCCAGAGGTTCAAACCCGCTGAGCTCGGTTAATTGGCTTTGCTTATCTCTACTTTTAACCTTCTTGTTATCATAGTCTTTTATTCACAAATCAACATCTTATCGCATCTATATGTGCATACAATGACTTGGACTTGGCAAACTCCTTTGACAATAGATTGTTTACCATTGGTTATATAATCTATTTTGGTGAAAGTGGTACTACTAACATTGTGATGCCTCGAACCAACCTATTAAGCCAAAAACACAAACAAACAACTGCAGACAACCAAGGGGAGTTGCTAGAGTTCTAATTGAAGGTTGAAGACAGTTGATTTAAGATGAGTTGTGACACTGCTCACAACACTATTTTATCCAATTCGGGAATTTTTGTCATCAATCACTTGTTGAGAAGTTTGATGAAGTCTATCATTATGTTTTCAATCTTTATCTTATGTTGGATTGTCTTGGGATTTTCTAAACTATGAGGGACTAAACCTTTATTGGGACTTCAAACCATGAATCTCGAGACTGCTTGTATTCATTTTCTTCTATTATATTGGTTTAAGTTCTCTTGTGAACCTCTTATGTTACTTAATGCTTGTGATTGATTGCAAGTGCAAAAGCCCCAATCACATATTAGATAATTATAATCAGTATTGAAAAATCTATCTATTAGGTCATATGTAGGCTAAAGATTGAGCGCATGTCTAGAGTTAGGATATAAGGTGTCAAACCTCCAGAATTAGGGAAAGGAATTCATCGAGTGTTTAATGCAATCATAGGGAAATTACTACTATCATATAGGATTAGTTCTTAATGCATGAACCAAAGAGGTTAATGTATTTTTGAAGTTTCCACAATCCAAGAACACTAAAGTAAAAAACCAATATCTAGAACCAAGTGCAAGGATGTCTCGAGAAGCTTAAGTCTAGGGTATCATCTCATTTCCATGATCATACCACAAATTTGTTATCTCATCTTAATAACTCTTAAAATTCACAATTAGATTTAGCAATATCTTTTGAATTCATAGGCTGGATAACAGAGAATAGACAAGAGTAGGAGCATCGGTCCCTTGGATTCAAATACCCAATTTTCATGTACATTTCACTGTTTCTTACAACTTCGGCATCGGACTTTTGAATTCATATGCTATGTGACTTTTGGTAAATTGGAAATATGAACCATTAGAATTGAACATGGAGAATGATTTTGTGGCATATCAAATAGAATGCTGACATGATCAATGGTATGAGAACTGTCTAAATTATTTGGAGTAGGATGAGAAACAACCTGTACAAAAATAGGTAAGTAAGTGGAAGTATCTGTTAATCCGAAAGAAATAGAATTATGCAGAAAGGGAAAATTTTGTTTCATGAAACACTACATTTCTAGAAACAATGATTATTATGTATCAAGAATTAGGACTTTATAACCTTTCTTTCCAAAACGATAACCAAGAAAGATTGCAGGAAGAGCTCTGGGCTAAAATTTGTCTTTATGTTTGTCAGCATTTGTCACATAGCATAAACAACCAAAAGTCCTAAGATGCAAAAGATGAAGTTGTTTTCCAAATTGTATTTCAAAGGAATTCTTGTTATGTAAAATTTTGCTAGGGAATATATTAATAAGATATGTGGCAGTCAAGACACATTCTCCCCAAAAGTTTAAAGGTATGTTGGATTGAAACAAGAGTGCTCTAGAGGTTTCTAACAGATGTTTGTGTTTTTTCCCTACTACTCCATTTTGTTGTGGAGTGTTTACACAAGCAGTTTGATGAATTGTACCCTTTTCAACAAAAAATGATTTCAGATCTAGTCCACTACCCAATTCCAGTGCATTGTTTGATCTAGTCTTTTTAATTTTGACTAGAAACTATGTTTCAAACATTTGAATAAAATTTTTAAGTACAAAAGAAGCATCCTTTTTAGTTGTGAGTAAATAACTCCATGTTTCTCTACTAAAGTCATCTACAATTGTGAGAAAGTACTTGCATTTTCATGAGTAGGAGTGTGATATGGGCCCCAAGTATCAACATGAACTAGTTCAAAAGTGCAATTGAGTGAATATGAATTCTAGGAAAAGGCAACTTATGTTGTTTAGCCTATGGACAAGCATCACAGAAAATATTTGAGTTTGTAATATTCTCATATTCTTGAATGGAAAGAAATTTCATTTTATTGAAAGGAAGATGTCCCAATCTTTTATGCCACAAAGTGATAGTTGAACAAGAATTAGCTAAACAAGAAGAAAAAGAAAGGGAATTTTGACATAAAACAATAGAATTATGATAATAATTCTGTAAATTGATGGAAGAATTAGTGGAATTGGAAGTCTATGTAGAACTCAGATCTCCTCTTTGTAAATACAACAGATAAAGACCATTTGAAGATTTACCAAGAACCAGTGGCCTCTTCATTGAAGAGCCCTGCAAATGCAAGATTCAAGAGAGAAAGTTGCATTGCAGTTCAATTGTTGAATTAGTTTTCCTATAGACAACAAGTTATAATGTAAGTAAGAAACATAAAGGATATCTGGAATTGTGAGGCAATCTAAAAGTTTAATTGTACCAGATTGGGTGACAAAAATTTCATGGCCATTGGGTAAAGTAATTCGAAAACATTTTGATAAAGGTTGAAGAGAATCAAATAGATTTGTAGTATGGCACATATGGTATGATGCTCCTGAATCTAATATCTAGGTATCAAAGGAGGTAGTATGCTTGCAATCATTGCTGAAAGTATAAGAGCTAGTATTTTTATTAAAGAGTTGAGTTATACCTACCATAGAAGAAGCCTAATTTGCATTGCCAATAGCCTTCTCAAGTTCAGAATTATGAAAATTACGATTCAAAAAATCCATCAATTGCTTACACTGTAACGATGTTAATTCGGGAAATTGTGCCTTTCTAATAACTTGTGAAAAAGAAGACACCTCATATTTGCTTCCCTGAACTAATACTGCAAATTTCTTATCCCTGTTTCTTTTATAGTTGCTACAAAATCCATGTAATTTGAAGCATTTATCCTTTGTGCGACCTAGCCTCTTGCAGTATTCACAGAATAATTTTCTAAACTCAGTCCTCCCTATGTTGGTCACGTGTCACACTTCTGTTAAAAGAATTCCCAGCATTAAAAGAAGCACCATCTGAAATAAGATGTGGTCCAAAACTAATTTCCCTCTTCTTCTCTTCCTGAATTAGAATGAATAGGCTTGCCTGACTGTTGGAAAAGGCCTCATCATAAGCATGTTACCTCTAACATTAGTATAAAAATCATTCAAACCCATTAAAATCTGCATAAGTTTCTGCTTCTCTTCAAGCTTATGCCAATCTTGCCTAGCTTCACATGTGCAACATGGAATGTCACTCAAAGCTCGAAATTCATCTCAGATTTTCTTGATTTTGGTAAAAAAAAAAAAGAAGATATACTACTTACACCTTGAGTGATTTGGCTTAATTCCTTTTGTAATTGAAACAATTGTGGACCATTAGATTTTAAAAATCTCTTCTCCAACTCCTCCCATATCTCACTAGCTTCAGTTATGTAAATCACACTGTCAGAAATTGCTTTAGTTAAAGAGCTCAAAATCCATGAAATGACAATGATATTGCATTTCTCCCATTCTTCATATTCATTAGATCAGGCTTTTTACAAGAACCATTGATAAAACCTAGCTTGCTCCTAGCTGTGAGATTAATTTGAGTAGATCTCCTCTAAGATCCAAACACCATTCCATCAAAGAGTTTGGAAATCAAGAATACTACAGGATTCTCTAAAGAGTAAACAGAGAAAGAATCGGAAGCCCTACCACTATTGCCAAAGCTTCCAGCTATGATCAAGATCAAAGGAAAACAAGAACAAAGAACTATGGAATTCCAACATAGAACAACAACCATCTTCAATAAAATATCAGAAACAACCTTTAAATCTCGGATACTGTCACGGCCTCAACCGATCACCTTCGGCCGTGCGGCACCTGACATGCATCATAGCGAAGGTCAGCCTTCTTTGCAAGAACAGTTAGTGAATTCCTGTTTGCAGTACAAGCACAGCGAAATAATAAGAAGCGAGCAAAACCAAAAAACATCCACAATATGGGAAACACGACACATGAAACCCATTTTGAGAGAGAAAAACATAAACTCTCTTAGATTGAGAAATGTTTACAACCATAGCCAAAACCAACACCAAGTGGCATTGTCTCCTCCCAAAGACACATTAGACCCTATTACAAGAGCTACCCCAAATCCAAGGTTAATTGAGCCCCATGCCCAATACAGGTCTTGCGTGAATTCCCTGACTTCACTTAGCTTGTAGTGTCCACTGACGCAACTGTAGCTTTAACCAGCCACCTTTGGTCACAACACGCTGTAATACCTGTCACGCGCAGTAATACCGCGTGCCATCCTCGCCCTTGACTCGGCAACTCTCCCGACCATGTGCCCACTTCCATAAGCAGCATAAAACCTTATCAAATCCGGAATAAGCTCTCAGTCTCCCGGCCTGATCAAGTGTCCCGCCCCACCTAGACATGCTAGAGATCCGACACTCTACATGATGAAGTCTTGTGACACTTGACTCTTGGTATGGGCGCGCCTGCCCCACGTGCTCATCAGTCACGCGCACGCCTCACGGTCTCAGCACATGATCGTGCGAGATATTCCACCCACTCTTGGTCATGACACAACACACGACTCGCGCTAACCGCCCGCGCTACCCAATCCACGTGACTGTGTGCCTTCGTGGCTTGGCCTATGTGATAATGTATGTCCGCTCACCAAGTGTAAGGTCATCAACCCTTACAAACCATCCCCACTAGTTGAACCCGACGTCCTCGTCGGTCTCGAACTCAACAAGCTCTATCAATTGTCTCCTCAGTTCCACATAGATCAGAGAACTCACCGCCCCGTCACCCTTGACAGTGTTCAATGCACCCAACAATTGTAAAGGACTCACTCTTGATGGGTCCTCCGAATCGCTTTCTTGTTCATTTCTAAACGCTGCCAACTTCTTGTGTTTAAGGCAATCCTTCGTGATATGTGGTCCGGTGCAGATAAAGCATCCACTCGTCTTGTCGGAACCACCTGCTGCTTTTCGGTCATTCCTGCGTCTATTCCATCTGGCCTGCCCATTGGATTTCCTCCTCTGGAACCCATCTCCGGCCCTTCTCTCCACCGGCTTCTTATCTTTGGATTTGAACTTCTCCTTTTCACCCTCTCCACCAGGTAAGATTCGTAAGTCCACTAGTGCTTCCGCTGCGATAATCGCGGAGGTGAGGTCCTTCGAGCCTTGCCTCCGTACCTCGATCTGGACCAACTTTGGAGTCCCGTAAGGAAGTTGAACAACTTGTCATCCTCGGACATGTCCCTGATATCCAGTATCAAGGATGAAAACTCCTTCACGTACTACCCGACAGTGCCTGTCTGCCGTAACTTCTTCAGATTAGAACGAGCTACCCAAGTAGTGTTACCAGGCAAGAATTGCTCCCGCAATTCCTTCTTCAACTCGACCCACGAGTTCGAACTAGTCCGACCCGCCTAAGCATCTTCTTGCTGACGAGTGTACCACCATAGCTTTGCATCGCAGTAAGATATATACCCACCAACGGAACTTGCTCATGTCCCGGTACCCCTTGCAGCCTTAAAATACTGATCCATGTCCCAAAGAAAGTTCTCCAGTGTCTTGGCACTCCGTGCGCCATCAAATGGGGAAGGTTCGGGGACCTTCACTCTCGTGGGCGCCTCCCACAAGACCAGTGAAACGCTAGCTTCCTTGAGTTGAACGACCTCGGCCTCCAGAGACTGTACCCTCGTCTTTAAGACTTCAACAGTCAACTTGCTCTCGCGCTGTCCACCCACAAGGTCTTCCACCATCTTCGACAGTCTCTCAAGCTGATCGTCAACACTACTGATGACGTTCTCCATCCGCTTGCCTGTCTCCTCAAGGCGATCCAAACGATCCTTCTTGCTAGTCGTCATTTCCACCGTCTTCACTTGTGTGTCTTCTCGCACTTCGCTTCAAGCCACAAACTCGGGCTCTGATACCAACTGTCACTGCCTCAAACGATCACCTTCGGCCTTACGGCACCTGACATGCACCATAGCGACAGGTCAGCCTTCCTTGCAAAAACAGTTAGTGAATTCCTGTTTGCAGTACAAGCACAGTGAAATAATAAGAAACGAGCAAAACCGGAAACATCCACGGTATGAGAAATACGACACATGAAACCCATTTTGAGAGAGAAAAACATAAACTCTTAGATTGAGAAATGTTTACAACCATGGCCAAAACCAACACCAAGTGGCCTTCTCTCCTCCTAAAGACACATTATACCCTATTACAAGAGCTACCCCAAATCCAAGGTTAATTGAGCCCTGTGCCCAATACAGGTTTGGCGTGAATTCTCTGACTTCACTTAGCTTGCAGTGTCCACTGACGCAACTGTAGCTTTAACCAGCCACCCTTGGTCACAGCATGCAGCAGTACCTGTTACGCGAGGTAATACCGCGTGCCATCCTCGCCCCTGGCTCGGTAACGCTCCCGACGACGTGCCCACTTGCATACGCCTGCATAAAACCTTGTTAAATCCGGAATCAACTATCAGTCTCCCGGTCTGATCAAGTGTCCCGCCTCACCTAGACTTGCTAGAGATCCAACACTCTACATGATGAAATCTTGCGACACTTGACTCTTGGTATGTGCGCGCCTGCCCCACGAGCTCATCGGTCACGCGCACGCCCACGGTCCAGCACACGCGCGCCTCACGGTCTCAGCACATGATCCGCTCTTGGTCATGACACAACACACGACTACTACTAACCGCCCGTGCTACCCAATCCACGTAGCTGTATGCCTTCGTGGCTTGGCCTATGTGATAATGTATGCCCGCTGACCAAGTATAAGGTCATCAACCTTTACAGATACCATATAAAAACTTATGAAAATCAAGATCAATTCTTTCATTTCTTCTTCACCTTGAAGCCAAAATACATAGAATTTAGCACTTACCCAGCATCACCTCCATCATGTATGATCTCAAACTTGCAATCATGGTGAAAAACAAAGAAATTAAGAAAAATCAAAGATGAAGACCATGAGGGGATAGTTTGGTAAAAGAGCAGCATTAATGTATTTCATTAAAACTGAAAATTAAATTCAAGTAATACAATGTTCCCAGCTTTTATATGAGTGTCTTCACGATGTAAAGCTGTCTAAATAACATAAATAACAACTTGTCCAGTTGGCTGCCTGCCATGAATCAAAGAAGCAACTCCATCAGCAAAGCTTCTCTACTTCTAGCTGCCAAGACACTTGAACAATGTAACTAACTTGCTTCTCTCCCCTTCTTTATTGAATTACTTCAACATCCAACACTTGGCTTTCCACTGTCGCTTATCATTCTCAAGAAACAACAGTAAATTCAGATTGATCAACCAATACAACCATACCATAGTATGCACCAAAAACATTCCCATTGATCGAACCCATACAACCATGCAAAAGCTTTATGTGCTTGCTTGTGCATCCCCATTAAATGTCAACCATTGTCCTTTTCCATATAGTGATATACTGACCATAAGGTTCATCCTGTACAAGTAGAAAGGGCTCATTTTATATCTATGCTTCTGGTCCTTGATTTTAAGCTGGCACACTAGCACTCATGTAGATAAAAACCAATTCAATATGATGAGGGTGGCATCTTGATCCAGATACAATTCAAAATATGACTGGCATCCAATAAAAACAATACACATGCCATATTTTCTCCAACTAAAGAGGGTCTGCAATGCTTCCCACTCTCTGCTCATTTGGGTGACTGGTTGAATTTGCAGCTGTGGATTCTCCAATTTCAGACTTACAAAGAGGGCATAAAGCATTTAGCTTGAGCCATTTATCTATGCATTCCATGTGGAAGAAGTGGGAGCATGGAAGCTCACGGAGCTCAATTCCATCCGTGAATTTCGTAAGGCAGATGGGGCAAACCTGCAAAGGCGTCAGCATGTGTCATCCATCATGAGTAAGGCATTGGAAAAATAAGAAAAGTCTCTTAAAATCAAAGCCAGCCTGGTTACCAGATTATGCATAACTGTGGAGCATCTAATGCAAGGTAAATATATTCCAAGGTTTTCGTAGATATACCATCTAGCAATAGTAATAGTTTACAGGCCCTTAGTACGTCAGGAACATGATAACTGGGGATAAAAAGTAATTGTATGAATTTGAAAACTTACACTATCCTCAGCAGAAATAAGACGCTCCTTCTCAGTACCAGCAGCCAGGATCCCAACCTCATCAATATTTTGTGAGCTGATCTCACTATCATCACCGATTTGCCCACTCTTATACTTGAACTTGTAACATGGCAAGGCATTGATGATGTCAGGGGTCGCTCCTCTATAGGGGGACATGTCCTCTCTGATGCCTAAGAATGAAATAATGCAAGGCAGGCAGCAGCAGATTGTTGCACACAGAATAAAAGGCAGTGCATAACCAATACAGCTGAAGGCAAGGTATGCTATGCATAGCCTGAAAAATGGGCAATGGTCTTAGGTTGAACCAATCAGTGAACAAGTTCCAAAGGAAGATTTATACACCTGTACAAGTTGGGAGCATCTGTAGCAGAGGAGCTCCCGCCAAATACCCACACATTCCCAACAACAAACCACACAGCAAAGAAGCAATCCAAAGCCATCTTGAAGCGATCCATGAAAGAATTTAGCCTGAAACGAGTAAGCCTCTCAAATTAAAACCTAAAACTAGATAGTTCATCTAAAGAAATACTTAGAAGAAAGAGACAACACCTTGCAATGCGGCAGCACGAGGGGAAAAAACAATTCAAAATTAATCAAACTTGTCAGCCTCATAGGTGTGCATGTAAACTATAGTTCAAAGGTCATCAGTAAAATCTCGAAGTTCATCAGTATTTTCCTGAAATGACCTCCATAAAGAATACGATCAGATGATCAAACTGAAAGACAGTATTTTGGTCCATTAACAAAACGAGGACTTTTCATATTCCTCATGCGTGATAATGTTGACTAGCAAATAGCAGTTCATAAAAAGACACTCACATTCCTTTCTGTACACGAGGAGAGAAACAAGTTCAAGTTTATTAGAGGTATCTTCTGGTTGTAGGGGTAAGGCGACAGGGATTTGAAATCACAAATTTGAATGAAATTTATTCTTGGATAATTGGGATATTGGCGGATAAGGATATTTATAGCCCCCATATGGGGAATATTGAACTACCTCAAAAGCATTAGGGATATGTCTGCATCCATCCCTCCTCATCCCTTCTACTCTGTCTCAACCCTATTTGGAAACAAATGCAAATACCAAATTTCCCTCAAACCAAACAGCACATCTTAAATTCAGATTTTGAAATCCCTCCAACAAAACCCACTCATGAATTTCCAAATTATGCTTATCTCCATGTCCAAATCACATGGTTTTCCAACTCACTCCAAAAAACCATACCTTACGTAAAGGAAATCATCAATGCTTCACTTATAATGCTAAGAAATTCAAAAGGAAACTATTGAACACCAAGCAATCCAACAAATTCACCCGATTTTGCCATGCTTGTGTAGAGTTAACCCATGGCTTCATCATATATCGGTTCAGTATGAGCCCAAGGAAGCCAAAATTTTTCAATGATCTCAAACGGTAAATATCCAGGTCTATTTCAACCAAGAACTAGTTCATGTTTCAAATCAGCCCATCAATTGCCAAAACTGATAAACTAATCATGTAGCATTATTCTTGCAGAATTCTAGAGTAAATTCAAGCTGTTGTTAACAACAAAAGATGCAAAGTTTTCATTGAAATTCAAGATGTACGTAGGAATCCCTGGTGCATCTACCCGAGTATTATATCAGGAAGCTGCTTAATTCCTTAAAACACATTTTCCAATCTGTTAGCAGACCCAACATGCAAATCTTCAGCAAAAGGGTAGTACAAATTAGTATGCCAACTCTACAAAGAGTCATTATCTCCTAAAATTCATGAAGCTTCCTACCTATGCAGGAGTATAGTGAAATTGTGTTGTTTGCAAAATTTAAAATAGCATCACAAATCAATTTCATCTATGAGAAAATTCGTCATCCAATAAACAACAATAAGAAAACCCTAAAAAATGAACAATCATCTTTCATACACTTGAGATCTGTATTAGTCCCATACATCTTTACCAACCCACAGGCAGTCCCCAAATCTGCCATACAACAAAACCTTTTATTCAACTAAAACATGAACGTAAACAAGTATGAGACAACAGAATTAACAGCTAATTTATAAAAACAGAGGCATAAAGAATAAAAATAAAGCTGTCTTGTATGGAGCTAAACGAAAGCCCCAGAAGTGCAAAGTTTTCTTTACAACATATAATGGGTATAAATCTGGCTCTCCATAAGAAAATTGTTAACGCAATTAAATAATAGAGTATCACAAATAAATAGTTGTGGCATTAACAGGTACCTCGGATTAGAAGGAACTAAATTTCGTCCAAAACATAAGCCTCCAAGATTCCAATGCTGCTCTCCTCCTAAGCCTTGTGTAGCATTAACTGTATTGTCAGTATGAGACTCAGTAGGGTTGTTTTGAGATGAATTCCTACGTAATTGTGAAGCATTCTGCCTAGGGCCACCCTGGCTATTGTGATAAATGTAGCGCCAATAAAGATGAGGTAGTGTAGCGGCTAAGCCTGCTGCATAACCGATGATCCATTCAAATAACGGAGCTCGTTGATGCTCATGTCTTGATAACAAGATTACTATAATAGCAGCTGTGATCTGGCTTAAACTAGCAATAAGTTCTACTGAAATCCAAAAGCCAGAATTCATGGGGCTTCTACAGCGGCGCCCGTAATTATCATTTCTCCTCGTAGCAGGAATATTTCCATAGTTTTGCACTGTGGGCAAGGATGAAGATGATTGAGGACATAGAGTTTGAGCACTTGCTGAAGACCTATCTTGATGATGCAAGCCATCCGAGTTAGTGGGGCCATCTCCATGGGACGTTGATGTTGAAGCAAAATCCATACTTGTGATATCAATTACATGATCTAGTGAATGTGCCATTATCAAAGGACACCTTTCGGCTTCAGCTTCTCGAAACGAACCCAGTGAGGGAACTGCCATCAAACTCCACTGGCTAAATTAAAAACAAATAGTTGCATTAAAATAATTAGCTGATTGATTTTGGCAGCACATCAGGCTTTCTTTGCCAACAAAAGAGAGAAATAAGAAAGAATAAATAAGATAACTTGAAATACAAATGCGAACAATCTTGCAAGAAAATCAGGTAAATTATCTTGTCAGACCAGCAAACTCTTTTCCTTCTCCTTTTTTTTCTAAAAACAAATGGCTCTTAAGATCATTCGAACCAGGAAAACAGGAAGAGTTCTGTTCAGATCACAAGTTAACAAACAAATAAATCATCAATTAGACATCAAAAACCAAAAGTCCACAATATTGCCAGAAGATATTCAAATGGCATTTACCAAGCTAGTTATCACGGAGCTCAATAGTAACCCCGTATTTAGAATCCACTGAAACAATAAATAACATTCTAATTATCAAATTGCAAAGGACTACTGGAATATGTCAATCAACAACAGTATATACATGTCAAAATATCAATAACATGAAATCACACCAATCTTGAGATCTTCAACCAATTCCAATTCAAACATGATCTAGTGCTAACTACAACCCCCCAAATTAAACAACTGTAACTCCAGGGCAAAAAACAATCCTACAGACAACATGAAATTAGGGGGTGTTTGGATGAGCTTTTTTTAAGCCCAGAAGTGCTTTTTTATAAGTTAAGCACTTCTGGGTTTTAAAAAAGATGTTTGTTTGGGCTTCTGGGCAGAAGCAGAAGCTATGAAAAAAGCTGAAATTTAGCTTTTTTCAGAAGCTACCCCATAGGTGCTTCTCAGAAAAGCATTTCTGAGAAGCTATTTTGGGGGTTGTCTAATTACTTAAATGCCCCTCACAAATAAACCAATTCCTTCAATTCTGAGAAGCTATTGTTAATATTATAATTATAGTTTTGATTGTAATTGTAATTAATATTGATATTAATATTATAATTATAATGGTAATTATATTTGTAAACATTAACAATTTAATGGCAACGATAATAATAATAATTATTATGTGTTTTCTATTATAATAATTATTACTATAATATTATTATATAATTAATAATAATGTTATAGTTATAATTAAAATAGTAATTATATTTGTACACATTAATAACTTAATGACAATGTTAATAATAATTATTACGTGATGACTATTATAGTTATTATAATAATAGTTATTATTACGTAATTAATATTATAATTATAATTATAATTGTAATTATATTTCTAAACATTAATATCTTAATGACAATGATAATAATAATTATTACGTGATTACTATTATAATTATAATTATAATTATATTTCTAAATATAAATAACTCAATGGTAAATATAATAACAATTATTACGTAATTACTATTATAATAATAACTATGATTATTATATAATAATTAATATTACAATTATAATTATAGTTATAATTGTAATTATAATTATAATCATTATTATTATCATAACATTAGTAATTATCATTATTAATATGAATATTTAATGGTAATTGAATATAAAACCAATGAATGTCCATTTTAGTCATTTTTCACCTCCAAAAGTGCTTTTACAAATTCACATCCAAACAAATTCACACATTTAAAAGCACTTCTCCATTAACCTATCCAAACATAAAAAATAGAAAAGCACTTGAAAAGCACTTTTTTTAAAAGTGCTTCCCCAAAATTAAAAAAAAAGCACTTTTTTTAAAAGCCCATCCAAACAAGGCCTTAATACATTCAAAGAAAACAAAGCATGACTGGAGCAAGAAGCACCGCAATTACAGAACCGAAGCCTAATCAATAGAACCATTCTCCAACTATGGAGAAATCAGTCAAACGCCATCAAGATCACATGCCACAGGCTAAATAATCATCAAAGAATAACTAAATCAACATTTGCAGAAAGAGCAACCTCACATTTATCAAACCCTATCCAAGAAAACATAAAAACCCTAGGTCTGCTTGGATGGGGTTTTTGGAGGTAGAGTAAAGTAAGGGTTTTCAAAAACCCATGTTTGGATGGGGGGTTTTAGGAGGAGGTAAGGGTTGGGAGAGGTTAGTGGAGGTTTTAAAACCTCCACTTTTTGGAACCCTCCAAATTGGAGGGTTGGGGAGGTTTTGAGTTGTATTTTTTATTGTTGACCAAAATACCCTTGTACATTTCATCTAATTCCACACCTTATTAAAATATTATTAATAATAATATTAATAATAATACTAATATTAATAATATTATTAATAATATTAATAATAATAATATTATTATTATTATTATTAATTGTTTAATTATATCATTAATTATTGAGACATCATTCTCTTCCTCACTTAGTCTAATTATAATTTAAAAAAATAATTAAAATTGTAATAATAATAATAAATAAATAATAATAAAAAATTGGGAAATATTACTTAATTATTAATGATAATGTTTAACCTCTTACTGGTTTAATTATAATTAATAATAATAAAAATGATAAAGAAATATAGAATTTTATAAATTGAGAAATATTATTTAATCTATTAATGATATTGTTTAATTAATTTTATTATTGAAAATGAAATTCTATAACATTGTTTTTCCTTATTTATTATCCACAAGGGTAATTTAGTAATATACTATATAACCTTACCTCCACTAACCTCCCAACCAAGCATGATAAGGTTTCAAAACCTCCAATTACATTACCTTCTATCCAAGCAAAGTATGGTTCAAAACCTTCCTCTACCTTCCTTTACCTTACCTTACCTTACTTTATGAAACCTCCAAAAAACCCCATCCAAGCAAAGCCTAAAAAATAGACATTGTGAAGGGATTCAAGGAAAAATCATACTGAATCAAAGTGGTCAATTGGGTAAACCTTGCTCTCCCATCTCTCCCCGAGGGTTTTGCTGATTAAGACCTAGAAATTTAATTTTAGCTGAGAATTTCTATTACATCTGAGACATGTAGATGGCGTCAGGAATACGTTTCCACATCCAAAGGACCTCGAGGTCCACGCCAAATTTCAAAGTTTCGTGTAATTAAAATGTCCTTTTATTTTAAAAAATTAAAATAAATTATATATATTCTCCCTCTTGAGAGCTCCGGCATGCGCGAGCTCACAGAGGAGCTCACACTAAACCACCGACTCGATTAAATTCGAGTTCGCATTAAGGTCAAGATTGCTCAGGAGCTCAGCTAAAAGTGAGTCTTTGTGGCTTTCGCTTGTAAACGATTGTGACAGAGCAGCTTAGGTAAATATGGATTATGCTTTAATCTACTCCACATCTAGTCAGGGTTCGTATTGAGGATGTATTTGATTCGGAAGTGGTTCACTGAAGTAATAGAAGTCTGAAAGTATGACTTCGATTGAAGTGAAATTTTCATTTGGAAATCTTTAGTTTCATGTGTTTGGTTCAGAGAAGTGATGAATTATGAATTTTTTTTTTGTCTTTGTTAGGAGTGAAAAAATAAAAATATGGTTTATAAATAAATTATTTATTATATTTGATGTAATGTAATTTTTTTAAATTAAAATCTTAATTTTGTTGCAAAAATTAAAAAATTAAAAAAAATAAAACAAATTAAAAAAAAAAGAAATAATAAAATATTTATAAAAACATACAAAATGGGTGGAGTGGAATACCAAAGTGCCCCTTCGAAAAAAAAAAATCCCAAGTCAAAGAGTGAAGTGGAAGGTTTTGGAAGCGGCCACTTTTCCACTTCGGTTTCTACTTCGGTGAACTAAACAAGTGAAAGTGTCATATCAGCACCCATTTCAATCACTTCAGTCTCCATTTCCGCGAATCAAACGCGTCCTAAGGGTTTGCAGGTGTTTGTGTATTTGCAAGCTGCTGGTAGGAGTGCTTAGTTGTACTTATTGATGATTAACAGTGCTCAATTGTACATATTTTCATATTGAGTTGACAATACTTTCACTTTTTATCTGATTCTTGTATCCCCCTTTACTCTTATAATTATAGTAATAATCTTATGGGAAAAAATATTTATTTATCAATATGGGTTTGAAAATCATCACCTAGGTGATGAGTGGATTTAAAAAAAAAAACCCCATGATATTTGCTTCTTTTAATAGAACTTGTTTTTTAAAAAAATCATAAAAGGAGAACATTTTTGTTTTTAAACTTTCTTTGGTTGGCATAATTTTATAAAAATTTATATTTTTTTCAAGAGCATTTATTTTGAAAAAAATAATAATAATAATAATAATAATAATATTATTATTATTATTATTATTATTATTATTATTATAGCCAACATACATCAAAATCACTTGATCAACAGGTTATTCGTGCACTTTTTTAAGGCTATCAAGTGATTTTTTAGGGCTTTAAAGTCTGTGGTGGGTAGTAATGAATTTCTCCACGCTTTGAAAGAAGCTTAGAGTCATATAGAAAAGGAGAAAATTAAGGATCAAGTTTGGATTCATCGATTGGTGAGCATGTTGTGTAATCACAATATGAAAAATATGAAGGATATGGTGTTCTATCTTCACTTACCTTTAATTTTTACTTGTCTTATGTTAGAATTGATGTTAGAATTGAATTTCACATATTGTATTTTTAGACATGAGTGAGTAAACATTTTGTAATAGGAGTTAGAGTAGCCCAATGATTTAATAGTTGGCGATGTATTGACCTTTATTCTCGAATTAATATTTATTTGCTTTTAATTTAATTTTTATGGTGCTTAATGCTTGTGGATATATTAGACCTCTCCTATGCATGATTTCAGGCACCAAAAACAAGACCAAAAAATAAACTATGGTGTTGAAAACTGTAGAATTGAACTCAGCATCTTATTTTAATACCTCTTGAGGATTACTGGGTATCATAGAGCTTACATGACTTGATTAGACTCGTTCACCATAAAAGTAGGATTTTGCCCAACTTAGACACCTTATTATATTTTAAAAAAAATACCAAGTACCTTAGGATCTTCCACCCTTGCAAGTGATCAAACCTAACTAAGAAAGAGTCAATACCGAATCTTCTATTCTTTATCATATGGAACACTAACCTTAGAAACATTTGAATATGAATTATCACCTTATACCATCGATCGCATGCCGTAACTTTTTTGGTAGGACCCCAAACTATGACTCGTTTTTATTTTAAGATCCAAACTGCAATTTGAAACAAAATGGTCACTCAACTTCAATTCTATTTCACAAACTAGTCATTAGAGAGATTTTGACCTATTTTTGATGATGTTAATGACAACAATTCTTTGTTAGCAGCTAACATATAATTACCAGTTGAGTGAATAATGTGTCATGTATGTACTATTAAAAAAAATTCAGCCTTTACATCATCAAAAATATATCAAAATTTCTCAGGTGACATTCTGTAAAACAAAATTGAAGTTGGGTAACAACTTTGATTCAAATTGAAATTTGAATACTAAAATGAGAAAACACCATAGTTTAATAGCCTGTTAAAAAGTTTACCCCTTAGTTTTTGTTAATTTTAGTTTTCAGTTTGTTTACTTTAGTCTTCCCACATATATATTAATATTAAATTATGTAGATAATCTTTAATTGCAAGTAATTGGTAATTAATAATGAAGTTCCCATATGAATAGTATCTTAATTACTGTCTTTAGCATAGTTGTTGGGCAGATCAACTTGTTGATATTGCTTATTATTGTAAATTAGCTAGAATAAAGTATTTCTTTGCTTTTTTTTTATCTTCTCAAATTGTTTGATTTTATTTTGTTTCCGTTTCTTATAGGTAAATTGCCTCTTATATATGAAGAGCTAAATAATTTATGTAACACCCTATCTTCCCGGAACAGGTACGCAACAACCGCCGTGACAACCCAAGGAGGAATACTCACGTCACTCAAACTTCCAAGTTGCCACAAGACTAACAAGTAGCAAACACCTGAGAGGAACAACTCTGAATGGAAATCACAAGTCTAAAATATACAACGAATAGAGCACTAAGATAAAATAGAAAAAGCTACCAAACTAAAACCTGAATATAGGGTTCAATAAAACATACTTGTCATTATTGCAACAAGGTTTCTAAGAAATTAGACAAGTATACGAACTATGCATAAAAAGTGACAAATACACTGGTGGATCTATATCCTTATAGAATGCGATATGTTAAAATATATATATATATATATATATATATATAAACAGGGATTAAGATAGATAGCTAGAAAATGCTCAACACTTCAGTCCGCCACAACACTACAAGCTAGAGTCTAATAAGAAGAGAGAGGATGAGCAATTAGAGTCACTCAGTAAATGGATTATCACAATTCTATAGATCACAAAAATACTAGATAAAACGACAACAACAAGCTTTTGCAGTAATACATATATATTAGAACACTACGGTATATATATATATATATATATATATATATATATATATATATATATATATATATATATATATATATATAGGGTGGAAGAACCTTTTTCTCAAAGGAGGTTTCAATATTCATAACTCGTGAATAGTGCAATACGCATTTTAAAATCATAAAATATGATACTCATCATCAAATCAATTCTGCTTTGCATAAAGACATTTTCTCAAAACAATAAGTTTTCATCAAACTAATTTACTTTCCAAAGAATATACAAGTGTTCAGGTCTTAAAGATCTTATTTGCAAAATGATATATTTTTCTCAAAATACGAATTTATATCTTGAGCAAGCAAGTAATGGTCTAAAAACCTCTCTCTAAACTCTAGCCTTGGTCATAGCGAAGTTCAAAGCCATCAAAGCACTCATGTCCTTAGCGTTGACCCATCAGGGCCCTGTAGTGACTCTGGGCTACTGATGTTCAACAATCAAGGCTCTATGCGCCACGTGAAGTAGATAGATCAGGCAGGTTCACCACGCCACCTCTAAAGGTTGGCCCGTGGGGACTCCCTACTGCAGCAGGCGGATTCCAACCGAATCACCAACACAACCTCAAGAAGTGTATCATAAATAAAATTGATGTAAATCATTTCACATGGCCCTTGTTTAGGACAAATATTCACATATCGATAATAAATATCATTATCGTATAAACCCAAGCCAAAGGTATAACATGTACAAAAACTTCAACCATTCATGTCAACCCGATATATCAACATAATCATAAGCGTTTTCAAAAAGCATGAAGAGTTTCATTTATAAAATAGATAATATATAACTTCTTCTAAAACAATGAAACCAACATTTTAACATGATAAAACCAAGGATTTCATTCAATCAAACCATAAATAGATTTAGATCGTATTCTATTAGAAATGCGCAATCATATAACCCGCTCACAAACTTTGGCGATCGACTCTTCAAGAGTGCTATTCCTCTGCCGGCTCCTTGCCTCAAACTGAGCTCTCACCACCTATCACCAATACAAGCCACAAGAGCTCAAAAACAAGAAAACAACACAAGAAGAAAAAGTATGCATAAGTTTCTTCAAGCTACATGCCAAGAAACCCTGACAAGTCTTAGGTGTGACCTGAATTTGAGCTCTAAGGGTTTCAAAGAATCTCTATGGAGATAAACTCCCAACACAACTATGAAAATCAAGGTTTTATAAAGGATTTCTCAATGCTAATATAGTATGCTACAGTAGCATGATTTCAAAAATAAGGGTATCCATGGTTTCATCAAGGTGGAGAAGGTGAATCTTCACATCTACTTCAAGAACAAAAATTAGTGGAGGAAATCAAACAACCCACTCAATAAATCATCATCAAGCCAAGGTCTAAAATCTAAAAATTTAGAGCTAACATGCTCAACCAAGCTAAATGAAACAAGGAGAAAGATGAGGGAGAATGAGAGCTCACCATCAAAGAATCTTTAACCAAGAGAAGAAAGCGAGGTCAAGCAATGACTCCTTCTCATCCAAAGCAATGGGAACAAAAATAGGAAGAAGAAGAAGAAGAAGAAGAGATCTTTAAGAATTAGGGCTCAAGTTCAAGACTTTAAAAACCCCTACAAGTACAAGACCAAGAACATGGCCATGCAAATCTTAACCTGGTCGTGCTTTGCTTTTAATGGAGTGGAAAACACTCATCCCGATGCAAGTATTGGCAACATTAGGGCAAAAAGAGCACGACTTCTCTGTCCCTAACACCAACATGCTCTTGAAATACACAAGAAGCACGGGAGTGCTTATACCCATACACTTTACAGGTTGCTACACTCGTCCCGAGAAGAACATGGTCAAGAGTACGGCCATGTTTGACGAAAACGAGCCAAACTGACCAAAAAGTCGTCAGAACTCTAGACATAACTGATCTAAAATAGTTTGGACAACAAAGCATGCTCGGAAAAGCCGAAACACCACAATTTTAAACACTTATAGAAGCAGACCGGTGATTGAAAAGGTATTTCATATAAAGAGACAACAACAAAGGTTGAAGGTAGTTAAGGAATTATTACATCTTCCAAAAGAATTTTCAAAGATTTCAAAGCACCAAATGCTCAAGGGTTACTCTCAATATCACAAGAACCATGATGAAAGCAAATAATTTTGACTTGAACCCCTCTTTTCTTTCTATAATTTAGCAAAGTTACTTTTGAAGTTCACTTATAGAAGATTTCAATTTGCATCTCTTTGTTGTTGGAATAGTGCCAATATGAAGCTTTTGGAGCCTCAATAGATGCTCTTAGGCTTAGGTTATTCCCACTTTCTCTAAAGAATAAAGGCATGGCATGGTTGCTATCTTCCAGAAGTATCCATTACAATATGGTACCGATTGTTATAAGCCTTCCTTGCCAAGTATTTTTCTCCTTGTAAGACTGCTTCAATCAGGGACCAAATCACTAGTTTTGCTCAACGAAAAGGTGAATTTCTATAAAGCTTGGGATATATTCAAGGAGTGCTTATTACGGATATATCCTTATTAAGGTCTTCGAAGTGGTTGATCATAAACACTTTCCATAATAGATTAACATACAACACTACAATGAACAAGAATGTCAATTATACCTACAATCTAATTGAGAATATGATTCTTAACCATTGCCATTGGTCAAATGAAAGAGGCTGATTAGTGTATGTTTATATTATAATTTCTATATCATTTGGTACATTTATCAGGTTTGTATTTGAGTGATTTTAGGAGAAATTGTGCTTATTTAGGTGCAAGTCATTCTTGCGGGTAACAGGTGGATGTTAGAGACAAAATGGAGTAAAAAGAAGCAATATAGAGCTTGAACGAAGAAAAATAGCTCCCTCGCAATCTCACCACCTATACAAGGAGCCAAACAGAAGACCTTACGGCCACATGAATTTACGGATAGAACTAACGCCCATAAGGAGTGATCGCAGAGCTGACATAACAAACTTTTGGTCCCACACTTACAGCTGTAAGTGGGACTATAACAGGGAGACAGATTACCTTACTGGCAGGGCTTACAGCCATAAGCCAGACCGTAAGACATGCAATTAATAAAACCCCACTTCTTATGGTATGGGCTTACTCCCATAAACAGCCTGTAAGGGTGAGGGTATAAAGACATTGGGGATTTTATGGAAATCGGGTTGAACTTTGGAGAGGAGAAAAGAGAAAGAAGAAAGAAGTGAGCGTTGTCATCTAAGATAGGGGAGATCTTGCTGCCACCTTCCATCATCATCATCATGATCATCATCATCCCTTGAAGTATAGGCGTGGTCAAGAGCGACCAATCGGCCAACTTCGAGAGGAACTTCGCGTTGATCCATTTATCATCAATTTTTGAGGGAGTGTCATTTATTTTATGCATTTGAACATGATCTTGTATATTTGCTTGATTTTTGCTTGCTCCATGAGGAGCTAAACCTTCATTTGGGGGCTTGGACATGAAATCCAAGGGTTCTTTTGTAATGGATTCATTTATGCTTCTTATTGGTAATAAATGCTAAGATTTTGATCCTGAAATGCTTGTGTTCAATTTGAATTCTTGAATTGTTCATATTGCTTGATTGCATGATTACTAATGTGCAGTGAAAACCTATTAGTGTTTCATCTTCCTGGATCAAAGGAGGTTAAGAGAGTGAGCCTATAGATAGAGGAGCATCTTCTTTCCCTTTCACTTAGGTTATCCTACCTTAGGGTTTCCGTGAGTTTTGAGCGATCGTGTAACCTTAGAATAGAGAGAATTCGCTTTTAGGGAGTTGCATGGGATTGGAGGCTATTTGTATCGAGAGAGCTAGTAGCCTAGTTTCGTAAAAATCAAAGTCAAGTTACATCAAGTAGTTTCAAACAATCTCATGGATTTCAAAAAATGACCTTCCAATCCTCTAAAAGTTTAGAAGCCCAATTTGGATGCTTTGCTTGAAACTTTTGTTGCGACTCAAATTACATAGAACGAAGAATTCAAACCATGCAAGTTAGATTATGAGTGAGACAATCAAGCAATTGACAATTAAGGTTGATTCTTTGCCAACCAATAATAAAATGTCAAAGATTAAATAGCCAAACAAGCAAGTTCCTCTTCAAGATCTCAAGGCATGCTCCTATTAAACTTGAATTAAACTGATTAAGCATTGCAAGGTGACCTTGAGCAGTGCTATGCATTTAGAGGATCTAAAAACAATTTGTATCAGTATAAATGTTGACATAAAGGTAGCTGAAAAGGGCAAGTTGTCATAAATTGAAATTGAGGACAAAGATGAAATTGAGGAAAAAGGGGAGGACGAATGAAATATATTCTACTAAATCCTTACATGCCACTTATACTTCTCCATCATCAATTAAGCATAGCTAAATTAATAGACAATTCGGGAGATTTTTGGAGGTTCTCAAGAAGTTGTACATCAACATACCTTTTATAGAAGCTTTGCAACAAATGTCATCCTATGTAAATTTTTTGTATGGATATACTATCCAACAAAAGAAGATTTAAGTATGAAACTGTGGCTTTGACTGAAGAGTGTAGTGTTCTTATCCAAAACATGAACTTCTTGAGATATATAAAGCTTCTCCATTCCATGTATGATTGGCAACATGAACTTCGAATGGGCATTGTGTAATCTTGAGTCCGTTATTAGTCTCATGCCCTATTGATATGCTAAAAGTTAGAGATAGGTGAATTAAGGCCTATAATAATCACCTTGTAATTAGTGGATTGCTCATTCAAATACCTAATAGGTATTCTTGAGGATGTGCCTATTAAAGTAGATAAGTTTTCCATTTGTGTTAATTTTTTGTGCCAGAAGTGGAGAAGGATTCTCAAAGCCCCATCATTCTTGGTAAGCCTTTCTTAGCCATTGTAGAAGCCATTATTGATGTAAAAAAAGGTAAATTTTTTTAACTATCTACGATGAAGTTGACTTTGTTGTTATATCCAATCTAAGGTTTGCTTTTGACTCAAATACCTTGGCTTTCCCTGGTTGCTTTAAGGGTAAAAGAGTCATTTGAAAAGGAGGGGAATGATGGTAATTTAGTAGCATGGTGTTTTTGTGATTTATGTAATGTTACAAGGGTAGAATAGTCTTCTATGGTATCGTTGTGGTTAACATGAAGTTGTGAGGGCAAAAGTGTCTTTAACTCGCAACCTTATAGTCTTATAATGCCTTAACTTTTTCTTTTCATCTTTAGCTTTATTTCTAAAACCTCCATCATCTTTTCTCTTCAATCCTTCTTGCTTTGAAGAACTTGCAACCCTTATTTTTATATACAGAGTAATTTTTTATAACTTTAATTTCTTAGTTATTTTTTGCTTGATTTGATTTGGCTTTTGCAAAAGTTTCTTGTGCCTTTATTTTTGGGTTGTCTCCAAGGACCTTGAGTCTAATTTATTCTTTTTAATATATTTGAGTTTCAATATTTAAGCTGTGCCTCATTATTTAAGTGGTATTTTTATGATTCAAAAGCTAGTCCTATCATGTATTTGAGTTCTTTTATTTTTGGAGTTTAATGAATGATTCACCACATTTTCTCATGATTATAAATGTATATCCTTTAGAAGTGAAGGTCATGTGGTGGTGATATGTTTCTTTGGTGTTACTCTTTGAATTCCCTTGAAGATATATTGAATCTTTGAAGGTTTTCATTGATTGAATTCTTAATACTGTAGCAGTACTGTAGTACCGAGAATTCCATTGTTTTTCTTTGATTCCCTTGACCTCTCAATGTTGAATTAAGTCCATTCTAATTTGCACACAATTAAGTCAATTAAAGTCAATATTTAGTTAAGCTAAACCCAAGCTTATTCATGCATCCATGGTATTTAATGTTTAGGGTTTGCATATATGTTGTTCATTTGTTTGGTGGTGTTTACATATGGTTTCTAATGTTGTTTGGTGAAACATATGGTAAAAGCAAGGAATTGGTGGAAGAGTGACTATGTTGAATCAAGTCTACCTCGATTTGTGAGTGGATATTGTTATAGCATAGTTCCACTAGGGACTTAAAGAACTTAATTATTTTCTCTTTCTATGCTTTCCATATTTGTTCCTCTAAGAATATTCCTTGACTTGAATATTTTTGGTTGCCTTTAAGATAATGGGGAACTCAGATTACTCGGTTCTCATATGCCTTTCTACATGGTTATTCTTGAACTTGGCTTACTTGCTATGTATGGTTGAATTGATGTGTTTATCAAATGGATAGCCCTTAAAGATGGTTCACTCTTGATTTACATTATGATTTTGATATCTTAAAATACATGAGGAAAAACTATTTTTGAGAAACCAATTATAATATTCCATATGTTGATTTATGCAAAATACTCTTGATACATATTAGTTTTAGTGAATGCCAGTTATGGTCTGGTTGCTGCAATGGAGGTTTTATAAAGAGGCAATGTGGTTGACTAGCTAATTATTTCTCTATTTAGGAGCTGCATAGAGAGCTTGAAGAGGTAGTGGGAGGATCTCCCACTAAAACAGAGACACAATAGACATTCCATAGAGGCCAACGTCAAGGTGAGCAAATGGTTTGATACAAATTGAAAAACAAGACTTGGTGGCTCCTAATCTAGTCGCGACCAGAACTAAGCTAGGAAATTTTTGGGAATGATCTTGCAAAAGATTGTATATGAATCCTTATTCATTTATGGTTTCTAAATGTATTTATTTTGAGCACCAAGTTCTTGATAATTTATTTCTTTTTTAAGTTACCTTAATTCATTGTGAATTTATACGTGTGGACTTGAAAATTGGTTTCATTTTATTTGTGAAGGCTTGCTTATTCCCTATTTGGACTATTTTTTTCACTCACTAAGTAATTAAGTGACTCACCCCTCTATTTCTTAAAATCCTCAGGTTGTTGTTAGTATGTCATGCCCCGAACCCGACTCACTGGATTCGATGCGTCGACAAGCGGTCGTATACCCACAAGGTCGAGACCAAGTGGGCATACAAGGCTTCAATATCTGTCTCACAAACATAAAGCATAACAAAGCACCAACTTCACAAAACCAAAATATTCAAAGGATACAATTACCAGGTTTACAACTATGGTCCAAGGAAACTAAATGTGCAAGATTCAAAGTTTTAAACAAATAACAAATTACAGGTTCACAACAAAAGAATTATTCTCATGCTTACCACATGGAGTTCACTCAATGATCCCTGCTAAGCTATCCACCACACACTTACTTCTGATCTGAAAAGGATAGAATAACTATTTATAAACTTAATAATCCAGTAAGAAACCACTAAAAACAAAAACATAGGGATAACAAAAACTCAATAATTTCAAAAACATACTTAAGTGTGACGGTGTATAATAAAGGTCAAAAATAAAACCCAAACTTCAAAATATTTCAGATAAACATAATTTTTCAGATGAACGAGTATATATATCCCCCAAATAACTAATGCCAAAACAAAACAACAGAATTCATATATTTAAACTCTGTGACCAGACTCAGATTGTTAGAGCTCATTTATTTATCCTCGGTAACCCAAGCCAGATTATTAGAGACCTTTATTCTCTACCGACGGAACAGTGCGAAACTATAGTTTCTTATCAGAATCAGATGTTCATTTCGACATGGTTAGTGTTTAACCCTCAATGACAAGGTTATTACAAAGTTAATTTGGGGACTATAAGTTACTATATCAAAATATGTCAAGTCCAAAATCATTATCAATGCAAAAATAGTGAAATTCGGTGATTCCGTTTTTCTAATGAACATAGCTCCAATTATTCCAAAATAAGATAATATTAATATGTGACAACAATAATTAAAATATAAGTAATAAATAATTAAATACATAATTAAGATTATAAATCATGATTTCTGCAAACCATTCAATAATTACTTAAGTAACAAGTGCTTCAAGAAGTTCAAAGTAAAACAAAATAAGAATATAATATATTAACATAATTGTGGCTGCCAAGTTAAACCTAAAATACGTAATTAAATAAGTATTAGAATCAATTAAATAAATAATAAAATAAATAAAAATGTATAAGTTTTGAAAATAGTGATAGGTACAGTATCTTAAAACCCAAAACATTTAAATATAATATCATGAATGGTTTTAAACGTTAAAATCATAGTAATTAAATAATTATGTAAATCATTTCCGGTAATATGAAATTTTACATATACATATATACAGGTTTATTTGTAGTTTACTTAAATAAAAAAATCTCCAAGCTATAGAACCCACTCATACACAAAAATCAGGATTCGAGCAAAAATCCTATAACATAAACATTATACTTTGACTTAGATTCTAAAGCTTAATTACAAACATTAACCATTGATTAAAAATGATCAAGGCTATCAACACCAACTATGCAAGCAAAGACCACAATGCACAATGAATTAATTAATGTGTGTGTGTGTGTTGGACAAATAAAATATATCCACTACACCTGTTGGCGATCATTCAGTCTTGGTCATCCAAGGGGTCTCACACTCACATCGGACAAAACATAAATACTTGTTGCCTATTTGATGTAGAACATTGAAGCCTTGCCCTCTTTTTGTAAAACACTGTGAGGGTGATTAAATATGTTGTAGATTATTTAGAAACAAATAATAATCATATTTTCGTATACTAATATAGGTCAAACTATGGCCTTACTAATGTCAACTTGAGTGAAAATCTATAACAACAACAAAAAGATAAAAATGTCATCATTGAAGAAAAACACATAAAAACAATTGTGCAACTATGATAAAAACTGAATAGCATGAATTACTTGATTTTTTTACTGGCTATAGTTGATGACTTAAATCCATTCAAAATCATTAGAGTTAAATCTTGTAAATCATATAGTTGACAATGATCTCCAGACATCACCATGGGCTAAACATTATTTAATAAGCACCAACCTCAAACAACAATAACAAAAATCAAACAAAACCTCCAAAGAAACTCAAAAAATATGAACAATAGCGATCAGAATCAAACCCTAACACACCAAAAGACAAAAGCATAACATATCTATCCGAAAACCAGTCTTCTGCCCCTCCGATCATACAACAAACAATCAAAACCCAAAATCCAAGAAAGAGGATGCTCACCTCAAAGTAGTAGTGAACAAAAATTGATGGTGAGATTATTTCCTCCTCCTCACCGCCGGCACTTCATGAAACTAAGAAGAGAAAGACGAGGTTAGGTCTCAGATTTAAATCAAGATTGCAGGATGGGGTCTTCACCACTCGTGGGTTTTGGGGCTTTATCTCCATGATCTGGTAGTTATTGGGATAAGGTATAAAGGTAAGCGATATAACCCATAAGTTTTAAAAATTTTAAAAAATATAAAATCCGACGGCTGAGATTAACTAATGGGCTTTACAAACTCCCCCCTCCCCTACCTAAAGAGGAGTTTAGTCCTGTAAACTCTCACTTGATCGTCAAAAAAGGTACATGTATTTCTCTCGCATAATTTTTCTGCCTACTTTGAGCTTCTCATAGTCAATCTCTGATCAGTTTGACTTTCTCCACTGTCGACTGCACAATATCAGGCCCTAACAATCTCCTCTCCTGCACATCATCCCAACAAATAAGTCATTTACACCTTCTACCATACAGAGCTTCATAAGGAGCCATCTGAATACTTTCCTGATAGCTATTATTATAAGCAAACTCTATCAAAGGCAAGTGTCAATCCCAAGAACCCCCAAAATCAAGCACACAAGCCCGAAGCATATCCTCTAAAATCTGAATCATCCTCTCCGACTGTCTATCAGTTTGCAAGTGAAAGACTGTGCTGAAAGTCAATTTGGTTCCCAAAGCCTTGTGCAAACGTTTTGAGAAGTGAGCCACTAATCGAGTGTCTCGATCTGACACGATTAACACTGGGACTCCATGAAGCCTCATGATATAATCAATGTATAGCTTTGCTATCTTCTCCAAAGACATGCCAAGCTTCATAGCCAAGAAATGTGCAGACTGGGTTCATCTATTAACCACTACCCACACATTGTCAGTACCCTTGTTGGTTCTAGGAAAACCAGCCACAAAAGAGTATTTTGCCATTTAGTGATAACTAATGAGGGTATCTTATTGCTTGTTTCCTGTTGAGAGGATGTAAAAAAAAATTGACATCACTATACTACAAAAGCGTTTTAGAGACAGGGCTCAAATCCTATAAAACGGTTTTAACCGCTTCTATAGTTTTAGTGTTGGGATTTTCACTCACCTCTAAACCGGCTCATATCAAGCTGGCTCTACACCTTAGAGCGGGTTTCTACCAACCATTGGAATAAAGTTTACCTATGGAAGTGATTTTTAATAGCAAGTGGGCACACTAAGACTCTATGGGTCGATAAACGGCCATATACCAACAAGGCCAAGACCAAGTGGGCACACAAGGCTTCAATATCTATCTGACAAACATAAAGCATAACAAAGCACCAACTTCACAAAACCAAGAAATTCAAAGGATATAATAACCAGGTTTACAACTATGGTCTAAGGAAACTAGAAGTGCAAGATTCAAAGTTTTAAACAAAGAACAAATTCCAGGTTCACAACAAAGGAATTATTCTCATGCTAACCACATGGAGTTCACTCAACGGTCCCCTCTAAGTGA
Organism: Dioscorea dumetorum; assembly: GCA_902712375.1. Lineage (NCBI taxonomy): Eukaryota > Viridiplantae > Streptophyta > Magnoliopsida > Dioscoreales > Dioscoreaceae > Dioscorea > Dioscorea dumetorum. The sequence goes on from CACTHL010000395.1 coordinate 101,353, forward strand.
TCTACCACACACTTACTCCTAATCTGAAAGGATAAAATAACTATTTATGAGCTTAATAGCTTAGTAAGCAAACACTAGAAGCAAAAATATAGGGATCACAAAAACTTAATAATTCAAAAACATACTTAAGTGTGGCGGTATACAATAAATGTTAGAATTAAAACCCAGACTTCACAATATTTCAAACAAACATAATTTTTCAAATGAACAAGTATATATGTCCCCCAAATAAGTAATGCCAAGAATAAAACAACAGAATTCATATACTTAAACTCGGTGACCCGAGTCGGATTGATAGCGTCCATTTATTTATCCTCGGTGACCCGAGACAGATTATCAGAAATAGTTATTCTCCACTAACGGAATGGTGCGAAACTATAGTTTTTTATTATAATTAGAGGTTCATGTCGACATGGTCCTTGACAAACCATACATTTGCAGCTCATATATATCATTGAACTCAAATTTATGAACATGCTGTTTTTGTATGATTTTACGGACATATAAAGTGAAAATTTTAAGTGTTGCAAACTTTAAAATAGTTGAATCCAAACTTAGGGTTGTCTTTGTAGTTAAATCATGTTTTATTTATTTATTTATTTATTATTTTTTTTTATGATGAACATTTATTTGTGAATGTATTTTGTGTGATCTTCATTGGCATGTCTCCTTTTTTTTTTTGGCAAAGTTTAGATGTTGCAAACTTTAATATGTTTGAATCCAAACGTATGGTTGTATTTTGAGTTCAATTATGTTGGTTTTAGTTTTTTTTTTTTAAATATTAAATGTAAATTTGTACTATTTTTTTGCGATGTTCATGGACATGTTATATTTTGCAAACTTTAAATGTTATTAGCTGGTTAGCATCTCTAAGCCTTCCATTTTTTTTTCTTTCATTCTTTTTTTCTTTATTTCGTTGTTTGTGTGATAATATTTTTGAGCGTTCTAGTTATAAGTCCGAAGTTGGCGCCCTCGTAAAGATCAAGAGATTAAGTTCAGTTGTGTTTTTTTTTCTTAATTTATGTTTTTTTATTCATTTTTTTGTTTAGAAAATATCATTTGTTGTTTAAATTTAATTATAAAAAATATCTGTCTAGTAAATATGATTTCCATCAAATTAATTTCTATGGTTAAAATATTAAATAAAAATTATAAATATAAATTAATAGATACCTAAACTTACCATCCACTAATATAGTGATTAAACCCCTTAACCAAAAGGAAATAAAACAATAACAAAAAGTAAATATTTCATTTACAATTTTGTTGAAAACGGAAAAACTACAATGTTATTTTAAACGCTTAATGGCAAAAAACATCCTCTAAGTTTGCGAAATGGCCAAAAACACCCTGTTAATTTTCAAATCCCTAAAAACCCCTTCCTTTTAAACACAATGATTTTCAAACCCCCAAAGAATGAAACGGTGGTTAACGGAGTTATTTTTCAATTTCACGTACGGAATTGCCCCTATCTTGCATGGGAAGTCGTGGTGCAATCATTTCGCCGGTTAGAGAGGAAGTGGAGGGTTTTTCGTAGGGCAATCCCAAGAGAGCCGTACTCGCTTTTCTTCTCTGATTAACTTTCTTCGGCTTTTCCCTTTCCGAAGCTCTCTCTCCTTCGACATCCTCTGTAACTTCAGTCCACCTGAATCACTCGTTGATGCGTCTCCGCAACAACACAACAGGGTGATGTGTGTCAACCCCTTGCGTTACCGCAAGTGCACGGGTCGTCAAGTAATAAAAGTGGACCCAAAGGGTCGGGTTGTCGAACCACAGGGAACAGAAGTACTAGTAATAGCCCCTCTTTTGTTATTTAGCCTAATGAATGTAGTGTATGATGATCTAATGGCCAACACTAAGAGTGTCACCACAAGTGCGCAGGAAATAAAAAAGGAAAAGAGTTCTCAATCAATAAAAGTGAGGTATCCGGACAATGCTCCCCCTAGGATTCGGGTGTTGGATGTAGATTACAAGTGTTTCTAAACGAAGACAATGAGTCGTGGGTATCCAAAGGTATAACGGCCCCCGCCTCCCGGGTCACCGATAACTAGTCCCCTACGAGGTCCCGGCGGAGAATTCTCTCGACGCCTCACACCACATATGACTGCTTAAAACTCTAGGGATCCCAAAGATATGACCAATTCCTAAAAGTAGATCTAACCCTGCCTCCAGGTGGAAGATCCCTAACCCCCTACGAGGTCCCGGCGGAGAATTCTCTCGACGCCTCACACCACATATGGTTGCTTGACACTTAGGGAATATGGAGATAGGAAATATCCCGTCGGAAGGGAAAGGGGACACTCCGCTATCTCACGGCTCACCCTCTCAACCCTCTTTACTCTTGGTAATTCTAAACCTAGCGGTGATCTCTCTCTTTACTAGATTGAATAAAACATGCAAGGCAATTAATAATGAAATCAAAAGCACAAACAAGCATTATGAACTCAAGAGTAAAACTCAATCTGATAAATTCGAATAGAAACACAATGTAAATCTAATGAAAATAAGAATCCTAGGGTTTACATGTCCGAATACCCTCTAGGGGTTTAGCTCTCCATGGAGCGAGTCACAAAACAAATAATAAATTCAGAAATAAGTTCCAAAGACATAAAGAATAACCCCCTTAAATCCGTGATGATAGTCTTGATGGGTAGTTTCCACGTCTGGATTGAATCCACTCCGAAGCTAGGTCGCCGATGGCTTCCTTGACGCTATGACGGAGGAGGAATCGATCCAAGTTGGTGAGGAAAGCTTCCCAAAGCCGCAAAGAACTCCCTCCAAGCCCTAGCCGCCTTGTCTCTCGAAAGTGGCCAAAAAGATCCCTAAAAATTATCACAAGGCGGCTTTTATAATTTGAATTCGGGGCTTTACGCGGGCATCCACACGGCCATCCACACGCCCGTGTGGAAATTCCACACGGGCGTACGAAGCACTCTCCGCTAAGGTATTGCTACATGTAAATCTAATTGCTACAAGGTAGATGCTACAGTGATTTTTTCCCGAAGTCTTCCTCGGAGTCCACACGGTCGGGCACACGCTCGTGTGGTAGGGTGTGTGGCTTTCTATGCTTTGAAATCCTCAAGAACTTTCTTCTGCTTTGTACGGAAGCTGGGACATGGGCGTACTACTGCCTTTGTGCCCTTTCGGTTTGTGTAATGACTTGTACTCCTCCGAAAGTTGGCAACACCCCCATGCATATGAACACAGCTTCTGATTGTGGTCTTGAAACGTGTCATCACATCCTATCTTTGCTTCTTCCTGTATGTCATGTCTCCAAAGCCCTGTTTGCACAAAAGAACACAAAACACACCTTGTTAATGCTAAAATCTGATAGAAGTGATGCTCAATGCATATAAACTGATATTATAAAATATATATAATCAAGCTCTTATCACTCGTGCGCAAGTATCTGGCACTTTCATCAGTTTGCAGCTCAAGGTATTGCAGAAGTTGTGTTTTAAGTAAGGCTTTTATTTGAACTACTCTGTTACACAGACGTATTTGTCGGTTTTGTTTTGCGTAGTTCTGTTTTTATCGGAAGACACTGAAGTATGCGGGATTTTTGTGCTGGGGTTTTTCTAGTTTGCAGGCAGATTTCTTGGTCAGGGTTTTGGTTTAGCGTTTAGGGTTTTCGGCTGTGCCCACGATCATTGAAAGAGTTTTCGGTTGTTTTTTGTTTGTGTAATGCTTACAATGTGTGTTTCCCCTTCCATTTAATATGGTTGCAGTTTGTAAAATGAAGTTTCCATGTAAGAAATGAGTTGTTGTTTAAAACCGTTTGTCTCCGTTTAACGGTGCATATATCTGTTTAAGCATTGAGCTTTCCGTGTAAAACCGTTTGTCTTTGTGTAACAGTTGAGGTATCTGTTTAACAAGTGTTGTCATTGTTGCAATCTTGTGATTGTGGCGGTAAACCTAGTTAACAGGAGATGCTACTTGACACCGGTCGTGGAGACCTTGGCCGAATTGAAAGTCCACATGACCTCTCGACATTAGGAGATCATCCAAAGGACACCGTTTGTGGCATTCACTGAGGTGGAAGCTGTATTCCAAGAGATGGCCCTTCTTGATTCGGTTCTTCAGAGGTACGATGACCGCACCAATAAATTCAGGATCGGGGTAAGCCTGCTGAGCTTCAGGCCTGAGGATGTGGCTCTCGTGTCTGCGATGCGACGGAGACGCGGTCCTTTTTAAGAAGAAGAAAATACAGTTAGCATTCGAGGGGAGGTATTTATCGAAAAGCTACCAGAGACACAGAGACGCCATGAGGAGCACTCTTCAGCGTCTTATTGGACAGAGGGGGGAAGAGTAGGATTTTGTAAAACTCTTGATGGCGTACCTCATGGAGACAATCCTTTTCCCGAATACCTCATGCTCGGTGCCCACTTGGATCGTTGATTATGTCGACGATCTACCTGGCATGGGGAGGTATGCATGGGCGCAGGTGACGCACAAATGGCTTATGGAGGACGTTCCACAAGCTACCGCTCGAGTGCAAGCCAGATGCGAGGGGGGGAAGGTAAACACGGGGTACATTAAGGGTTGCTCGATCACGCTGACCATCTGGTTTTACGAGGTGACTGGAACCGGCAAGAAAGTCCGTTTCGGCAAGACCCCAAGGGTACTGTGCTACTGTGAAAGTACTTACCGGAAGTATGCGACGATAGAAACCAGTTTGTCAGCTCTCGAAGGAAAAAGGTAATAAATCAGGAACAATGTGTTTAAAAAGAGCAGTTAATGTTTAATTATAGTCTTCACCATTTAAGAACTGTAGTTTGTGTTTAACGCTTGGTGACTTCGTTTAACCTTGTTATACTCCGTTTAAATATGTGCCATATCGTTTACGTATATATGTCAAATGTTTAAATACGTTTGTTTTGGATTAAATTTAATGATTTGTCTGAGATTGTTTTCTTTATATATGTTAGTTTCCTAAGCTGGTCCCGGCGAATGTTGACGAGGAGACTTTTGTTTGGGCCAACTTGCAGAGGGATGCTGTTGCGCTGGAACCACTTGCACGACAGCAAGAGGAGAGGACAGCCCCTTCCGTCCGTTCTCGACGACGTCGTCCCCCCACTTCCAGCCCAACACGCAACCCTCAGCGTCGGATAGGCCCTCACTTACCCCGCCCAATGGCAACACCCGCCCCCGCCGCGACAACGACAGTCCCCCTGATCGCCACAGCACCCCGACCGCGGCAGCCCCACCGACGGCATTAGGCGACGACATCACTACAGCCTTTTGCAGGCGTGCCAGGTGATGATGAACGCTTTCCCCCAGCTTGTCGCTCTGGTTGAGGCATTGGAGGCAAGGTTTCAATCGGCTGAACCGTCGGGACAAATACATGAAATGTCTGGGACGGAGGAAGTGTCGGAATTTGGCGATGATGACTTCATCGGGAAGGCCATTCCAAGACGGCCACATTTGAAGAAGCCACGTTTGAAGAGGCTTGTACAAAAGGGGAAGACAATAATGCCACCTTTGTGTCCACCACCGGTCTACGATGAAACAATAGCAGCACCACCGGCGGCTGATGCTGTTATGGAGACCGTTGCAGTTGATGACGTGGCCGTCGCGGTGGAGGTGATCGTCGACGCCGTTGGCAATGTCGCGTCTGAGGAAGCCTCTAAAATCCTCGTCCCGGTGGACCCAACGGCCGCTGCCGACAATGGCGCATCGAGGGTGGTGGCTACTATCCCTGAAGAAGAAGAACCATCCGAGGGTGTGCGTCCCTTTGATGAGGTTGCCTTGGCCGTGGTTGGCAACACCGTTGCCTCTATTGTGAAGGAACTCCTGCCCACGGAGGAACGCCCGGCCGACAGTGCCGCATCTAGTGTAGGTGCGATCATGCAACAGCAAGAAGTATCTAGGAATGATCCCAATAAAGCTGTTGACGAAGGGCAAGGGAACGTCACCGAGAACAAAAAGAAAGCAGTGACCCTTGCCAACTAGAAATATCAAGAAGTTCGGAAAGACTTCGTTCTGGCGAGGAAAAAGTACGCTGGTCAATCACGCCTCGCCGTATTCGAGAAGGAGTTGATCAAGATTTTCCTCAACTTCCCCATCGACAAGTAAGTATGATAGTGTAGATGTTAGTGTTTATATATAGATCATCCCATTTACGTTGTTGCATTTCCGTTTAAATATAGCAGTTTCCATTTAAAATAGTGATTTATCGTTTAACTTACCACGTTACTGTTTAATAATATACATTATCATTTACGTCTACGTGTTAGTAGTCAATAACATCTGTTACCGTTTAACCACAGTTCCGTCATCTGGAAGAATGATTATGTCAGCACCACCCGGGCCAACCTATTCGTACTGATCGACGGGAAAGAGATGGTGACAGATGATGTGATGGACGCCTTCGTGTGCATCGTACAAAACTCACTTACCAGAATACCATATCCCCATAAGAAGTGTGCATCCATCACTCGACCACCGGCATTGTCTATGTCAAAGGTGGAAGACGCACATGAGACGACTTTAGCTATGATCGGAGATGCCACCAAAGTCGTCAATGACGTTTGACATCACCATCCTTCCCATAATATTGAATGGCCACTTCCACGTCGTGGTGATCGACAATAACAAGAAAGAGTACAGGCATTACACTTCATGCCCAAGTGAAGAGTACGATAGAGACGCGGTTGCAATGGTAAGTTCTCTGCGATATAGATTTCTATTGTCAGATTGCCGTAGATGCTTGCTATTCTAACCTTGAGTTGTACACTTCGACAGCGGGAACTATTAGACAACTATCTCGAAATGGAGTACGGCACGACGGTGACCGTACAGTACCCGCTTGTTCACGATGACGAAACATCGCGACAAAAAAAGGGCAGTGTCGACTGCGCCGTTTACGTGATGCAGTTTATCGAGCAATTACTCCGCGGTGAAAAACTACGGATACCGCACACGGACGTCCCCTATCAGAGATTAAAGTATGCTGCCCACATACTTAAGGAAGGACGCGCATCCGGCATCAAGCAACGAGGGATGCCTCCAGCTGTGGGGAAGTAAGATTCTTAAGCACCGGCATTATTTATCAAATGTAAAACAGTTTTGTCGATATTGTTTTCAATTCAATTGATTCAATTCATTCTTTGCCAGCGACATGGCAGAAATGTCAATATAAATTTAGTATTGTTCGTTATTGTTTCAGAGTCAATCATTTTTTGCTTAACATTCCATGGTACCATTTGAGGATCATCGTTGCTTCATAAAATGAAGTATATCTGTAAAAATGACGCTGTCACTATTAAAACATTGTGTTACACTTTAACAATACGGATCTCCGTGCAATATTCACCGTTCCCGTTTAACACTAGGGGTACTGGTTGATCACATAGTCTCCGTTTAGATATTAATGGTGGATGTTTAACTCTCTATGTCCATGTTTAACATATGGCCGCTGTTGTTAAAGGTAAGAGACGATATTCTACTTTTGTTATCTGTTGTTAAAGGTAAGAGACCCTATTCTACATAACTTTTTAAACACCCATTACGTGTTGTTGTCTCCGTTTAAAATATAGAATTATCAGGTAAAAAAGGCATTCCCTGTTTATCTTTTATCGTTACAGGTTTAATATTACCGTTCCCTTTTACTATTATGATTCGCCACGTAAAGTTTCATGATATTGTTTACTTGCGACTGTTGCCATTTAAACCCGTGCATGTCATGTGTAGGGATGGGTTGGCATTTGCACAAGATATATGGATTGCCATTTAAAGTTCAGCGTGTCAATTTAACATGCGTCCTCCACATTTAACATTTATCAAAGAGTGACTACGAACTTAAAATTTCTAAATGAGATAACATCCCATAATTAAGCAAAGTTCTATTACAATGTAGTGACCCTAATACACATCAAGGTTCTTATTTGATAACTGAAAACATCACTAAACAGGACAAAAACTGTCATTCCGTCATTTTATACATTTTGGCGTACCGGAGTAGCCTCTCCACATCCCTCTTATGGGATACCACTCGATCGAGTTCTGCGGAGAGAGATGCTGCTTTTTCCGCCAGATCCCCGACCAAATCTTCCAGAAACCACTCTCGGGGATAGCTCATCGGCCCTGCAATGAAGACCTGAACGATTTAAAGAAATATTTCTAAACACGCATAGATATGCAGTACCTCCAGTTGTGACACTATCGGCAGCAGCGGGAGACGTACCCCTCGTCCTAAGGTGCGAAGGACAGAGCTCATAGAATGCCACCAGTGATACGCCCCTTGCGTAATCGCAAGTGCAGGGGTCGTATAAGTAGTAAAATGTACCCTTAGGGTCAGGTAGTCATATCCACTGGGACTGGTATAGCTTCTAATACTAAAGTTCTGCTTAATATCTAATCAAATAAAGAAGGATGGATTTGACTCTAGGTTGAAATGAAGGAGGTTGAGAAAAGGAATTGCACAATGGGAAATGTGAGGATTAACTCGATGGAGGAGATGGGGCCCCGGGGTTGGATTCCTGACGTTCGCTAACTCGGTCTCTCTCAGTATTTATCAGAGATATCTTCAGTTCTAAATATAGTTATGCTATAAGAATTATGCTTACAGTGCTGTTGAAACCTAAGTTGAAATCTTACTGCTTGCAATTATCAATAATGATACACAAGCCTAGATAAGAAAACCAAACTTCCAAGCATTCAACCACTAAACAACACACAAGATAGCCAATAACCAAGATTTATTGCAAAGAACAAGACATTCATAAATGCCGCAAGTAAAGACAACAAGTTCAAGCTACAACGTCAGACAAACCACCCCGGGGATCTTTTAAGAGTTTAGCCCCTTATGGCATTAAACAACAAGAAAATTGCCAAAGAAATTAAAATACAAAAAGTTGAAAACTCCCTAATTTCTTGCATCATTGCGGTTACCAAAGGCTCTATGATGTCATGGAATCTCCTCCCGATCGGCCTACCATATGCGCGACATTCCCTTGGTGAAGATGAGGACGGCTCCCCAAAGCTCTCCCCTTCTTCCTCCCTTAGTTTGCCACCCAAAAAGTCCCCCAAAAACCTAAGTTTCTGGGGTTTTAATCTTTTCCCGATGTAAGCACGGGCGTGTTGAAACCGTGCTTTAAGCCGTGCAGATAACGGACAAATAAAACTCCTGAAACTCACATTCCTGTAATCTGCACGGGGTACAACACGGACGTGCTTAGGTCGTGCTGATGGGTTGCACGACCGTGCTCCGCGAACTCAGACTGTGCTGACTTTGGCTGAATTCTCCTGCAATCTGCACGTGGTACAACACGGGCGTGCTTAGGCCGTGTTGAGCTTGATGAGGTTTCTTCTAAGTCCTTTAGCTTCTAAAATCATTCCAAAATACTTCTTCTTGTATCAGGACTTTGATATCTGCATGAAAAACCAAGAATACCTCAAATGGCACTGCACTTGGAGAATTAAAGCCGATAAATTCAACAATTATGAGAGTAAGATATAAAATATATATATATATATATATATATATATGAAATGCACTCATCAAATACCCCCAAACTTGAATTGTTGCTTGTCCTCAAGCAACCTTAATTCCCTAATAAAATGATGAGTGCATGACCTCTGATCTCAACAAATTTAGAGAGTTACTGAAGCTTAAGGAGCCTCTAATAACTAGTATCTTAGTAAATTAAAAGCTTATGCAAAATTTTACTCTTACTCCGTACTCCCGTGCGTGTGTGTCGCCTCATAAAGTATGTCAAAACTGTTCTTGAGGGGGTCTAGTACAAGCTATTACTTTTCACCTTTTTTTCTTCAACGATGACTCCTAAACTGGGTAGTAGCTTCATACACTTTAGAGGCAGCCATTTCACTTGGTAGGCCATCAAAAATGACATTTGTGATGCCTAAAATCCGACTACTCAAGTGCGGCTTTCGCTTTTTCTAAAGTGATAGCTCTTTCTACCATCTTTCACACAAGACAGGGCATCCAAAAAGGAATCCGACTTGTCTCGTTTTCTCATTTTTAAATTTCTTTTCATATTCCTTTTTATTATTTGCGTTTGGAGTCAAAAACTAATTGTTTCACAAGCTTTACAACTAGCACTTCCTCTAACCGAGTGACAATACAACAAAGGCTAAGTGTTCAGATTAGGGTTTCCAAAGTAAGAGCAAAGTAAAACTTTAAGTTCAACAAAAGTGTACTAGTATACTCAAAAACTCCTACCTTAGCAATTCTCAACCAAAAATGTCATAGATCGTCCTAAATCATGCACAATATCTAAACATATTGATATACATGTACACAACCTTCCGTCACACTTGAATGAAACATTGTCCTCAATGTTTAAAAATGTATCATGCAAGGCAAAGAAAAATATTTCAAGTAAAAGTGAAGTGAGAGTTGGGGAATTTTCACCAAGTTAAAGGAGAGGTGTCCGAAAATAATTCCATATCACACAAGGGCGTGTAGCGATCACCATCTAGGGAGAGCCTTTTTGATACAACCAGCAAGAGAGGCATTCATACGTCCTGAGGTAAGTATGCAAGCATTAGAGAGAAAAAAAGATAAATAAAAGACACTGACTAAAAAGAGATCAGTTTAGTAGGGGACTCCCCTTGCTAACTGACTCAAAGAGAACAAAATATAACAAAAATAAAAGCAAAGTACAACGACAGAAAAGCAAAGTACTCGGTGCCATGAGAGGTGTGGGTCAAGCCCAGCATCCCCATCGCTCGGAGCGTCTCCACAGAGACAGGCAACACTCTACCCACCATCCTCATCGCCCGAGTGCCTGCCTTGAGGCCCATCCTGCGGAGAACGCGTGTGATGTAAGACCCACAAAAGATTGCGCCCACTCGGGAGTCCTGTCCATGATGCTGGATGCTGAAGGCCACCTCGTAGCAGAGGTGCAGCTTGAACCCATCCAACATGCTCAACAGGAAGTCGAAGTCGCGGCGACTAATGACTCCTGTGCTTTCTCCCCGCCCTGGGATCGAATGACTGAGTATAAAGTGAATGTACCTGAGGGCTGGGAGACGAAGAGACGAGGCCTTGGACCGGCGAGGGTCGTACGCCTGGTCCATGCTCAACCGCTGCCAACACACCTCCTGGGACTCTCTGGGTGGTCGGGTAATGAGGAGGGCATCGTACTCTGGAGTCCTGGTGAACTCCTCATCGTACAGGCCCAGTCTGACGGAGAACTCCGTCAAACTCATGCGGTGTAGCTCGCCAAACGCCTGGAACTGAACTGTGCCGGCGCGGTGGTAGCTGACGGGCCCTCGGGGCATCTCGAAGGTCGCAAGGACGTCCAAAGATAGCTCCCGGTAGGCGGGGTCGGTGATGGCGAGTAGCCACATCCATGCGCCCTCGCCTAGGTATCGATGCACGTCCGCCTCCAGGCCCACCTCGCGGAGAACCTCCCAATCAATGATGAGCATTTCGCCAAACCGCTTAGCGCTCAAACGGTCGTGGCGCTCCTGGTGAACGGGGGCGCCAAAAATGGGTTCGGCGAGAACGGCGGGGGTAGAAGACTCTCCCCTAGGCCTCTTTGAGGAAGAGCGCGATGCAATGGCCTTCCTAGGCATGATCTGCTAAAAGAAATAGAAAACAATTAAGAACAGCAGTGAAGCACAGGCGCGTTTAAAGTCTGCACGCCCGTGTCGATTAAAAACAGGATTTTCAAACGAGCACGGTCATGCTAAACAAGCACGCCCGTGCTTTCTTGCAATTTTAGATCTTATTTCGGAACACGGCCGTGCTCACGTGAACACGCCCGTGTTGATGAAGTCCTGCGTCGTCTCCGGTGGCTTCTGACCCAAAAATTGACGGTACAAAGATGTTTAAACCAATCAAAAGTCACCCTAGATGCCTCTAAAACCTAATTTAAACGTTTTAAAAATGAATAGAGGCATAAAAGAAAAGATTTTGAAACGAAATACGAATCAGGGGTTCGTCGACTCACCCAATCGTTGGAGAAGAAGAAGTATAAACGGGGAACCGCCAAGAAACCGAGACAACCGAGCAAATACTCGTGCAAAACGCAAGAAAATGAGAGCGCAAGAGAGAAAAATCGCTGGTGAAGAGGAACAAAGGGCGAACGGCCGTGTTTAAAAGGGTAAACTCGCAGGGAGATGAACCGTCATGCTGAACACGGCCTCAACACGGCCGTGTTGTGCCCGTGCCATTAAAATTCAACAGGAATGAAGAACGCGGCACGTCCGTGCTGCGTACACAGGCAGCGTGTTAAGGGATTCAGCACGGCCGTGCTTTTCCCCGTGTTGTTCAAAAATTATAAAACCTTGAAAACCTGTGAATTGCACCCCCCCATCAGCAAGGGGGTGTTAGGCCCTGTGTTGAGCCTGAAATAACAAATGAAATAAAAACACAAAACAAAACCACCACAACAAAGAAATAACAAAAGACAAGAAACCAATCGGGTTGCCTCCTGATAAGCGCTCTTTTAACGTCACTAGCTTTACGGGTCTAGTCTCACCTCATGAAGGCTCAAAAACATACCTTCTTTCTTGGCGCCATGCAGAACAACATTCCATGAAAAGAGATAATGAATTAATCAAAAATGCTTCACCGATACTGAGGACATTAGCAGGGTTATGCTTCGGGGTAGAGGCTTGTTGTTTTTTCATCTCCTCTACCTTCTGCCACCATGTCTGGGCCTTAGATAGTTTCTTTTTCTTGGCATGCTTGGTGGATTTAACAGTGATTGGTTTGTCTAACAATGACTTCTTCAATCCTCTCCATAGGCTCTTCATCTGGAGGTTCCTCCCTTAACAACTCAGTGAGATAATCCTTTGCCCAGGTTTCCTGCGCACAATCACAAATAACATCATCAGTAGCATCGAGAAAATAACAAGAATCATCAAATGCCATGGGGTGTCTCATAGCTTCCTTCAGCTTGAATACTACTTCTTCAACCCCCACTCTCAATGTCAGTCGACCATCCTTTACATCAATAATTGCTTGCGAAGTGGCTAAGAATGGTTGTCCAAAAATCAGAGGGACCTCAGCTCGATCATCCAAATCCAGTATGACAAAATCTACAGGGAATATGAACTTGTTCACCTTCACCAAAACATCTTCTATATTTCCCAAAGGTTGGCGAGTGGAGCGATTAGCCAGTTGGAGCGTCATTTGAGTTGGCTTGAGTTCCCCCAACCCTAGCTTCTGAAAAATCTTCAATGGCATCATATTGATGCTTGCTCCTAGGTCAGCCAACGCTTTTTCATCCATCATTCCTCCAATTGTGCATGGAATGATGAAACTTCCCGGATCTTTCTCATTCTTAGGAATTTTATTTGAGATGATGGCAGAACATTCTTCCCTCAAAGTGACCGTCGACACTGCTTCCAACTTCCTCTTATTGGTTAACAATTCCTTAAGGAACTTGGCATACTTCGGCATCTGGGAGAGAGCTTCCACAAAATGAACATTAATGTGTAATGTCTTGAACATTTCCAGAAACTTCTTGAACTGTGCCTCTTGTCGGTCCTTCTTGAGTTTTGCTGGATAGGGCAAAGTGGGCTTGTATTCTGCCCTGGGGTCTTTCTCTTTACCCTTCGACTTTTCCTTTGTGCTCGAGCTTGACCTTGGATCTCTCTCCAGCACTTCCACCTCTGATTCACATTGAGACTCTTGTTGTGCTTGTAGAGGTGGGGATTCAAGTTCCTTGCCACTTCTTAAAGTGACTACCTTGAGAGACTCCCGAGGGTTAACTTCAGTATTGCTAGGTAGAGCACCCGAGGGTCGTTCAGCAAGCGTCTTGGCAATCTGTGCGACTTGACGCTCAAGATTCTGTAGAGAGGCCTGTTGGTTTCTCATGACCTCTTCATGCCCTATGATTCGGGCATCATTGGACTGAATGTATTGAACCAGTAGGGCCTCAAGGGAAGGTCCCTTCTGTTCTGGTGGTGGGGGCCTTGAAAACTGAGGCTGTGACTGCTGCTGTTGTTGTTGCTGTGGAGGACGCTGCTGCCCCTAATTCTGATCCATCCAAGAAAACTTTGGGTGATTCCTCCAGCCAAGATTGTATGTGTTGCTGTAGGGGTTGTTCGCATACTGCTGATTTTAACCAATGAAATCTACTTGTTCGGTAGCCTAAACCCCTTCTGATGAGTAACTGGACCCTGCTTGACTTTCCCAACTGTCATGGCTGCCACCTTGTGTCGAAAACTGAATTTGCATTGTGTCCAGTCTCTTGGAAATAGCTTCGACCTGTGCCGCTAAGGTGGTGAGCACACCAACCTCATAAAGCCCGGCTGTTTTCACGGGCTTGTTCCTTTCAGAGCTCCACTGATACCCATTGGAGGCCATGTCTTCAATCAGAGTCTGTGCCTCATCGGGTCTCTTACTACACAAAGAGCCTCCTGCTGCTGCGTCCAACATCTGCTTGGTAGCCACATTCAACCCGTTGTAAAATATTTGGATTTGCATCCACGCCACTATTCCATGTTGCGGGCATTTCCTCAACAAGTCCTTGTACCGTTCCCAAGTGTCATACAAGGTCTCAGATTCTGCCTGTCGGAATGAGGAAATATCACTTCTGAGCTTGGTGATTTTGGCTGGTGGAAAATAACGGGTCAAGAACTTCTCGGCTAACTGTTCCCAATTTGTAATAGAACCCGCTGGCAAGGACCTGAGCCATTGCTTGGCCATTCCTCGCACAGAGAACGGGAACAATCAAAGGCGAACCACATCCTCGGACACATTATTCGCCTTGAAGGTATCACAAATCTCCGCAAAAGTTGCAAGATGAGCATATGGGTCCTCATCTTGAAAACCATCAAATTGGCACATCTGTTGCACCATTTGAATAAAATTGGGCTTCAACTCGACGTTGTTGGCCGCAACTGGCGGTCGCACAATACTAGACCCAGATCCCTCTAGATTAGACAGGGCATAGTCGGAAATAGTTCTCTGATTTCCAGCCATATTTTCCTCTTGGTCCACCTCTATGCTCACTTCCACTGACCCGGTTTCCCTTAGATTAATCTGCCGCTATCTCCGATGAAATGTCCGTTCGATGTCGGGATCTGGAGATGCTAGCTGGGAAGAATTCCCCCGGATCATACACTACGCCTGCACAATAACCAAAAGAGAAAATGAGATATGAACTTTTAAGCTTGAAGCAAAAAAAATCGTAAAACAGTTTAAACAAAAACACAAATACTAACGAAAACTAATAAAAGAATACGAGCAAAAACAAAGAACAAAAGAAATGAAACTCAGAACAAAAAGAAACTACTAGAGTACTAAGACTGTCCGAATTCTTAGAAGTTGCCAGTCCCCGGCAACGGCGCCAAAAACTTGATACACCCCTTGCGTAACCGCAAGTGCACGGGTCGTATAAGTAGTAAAATGTACCCTTAGGGTCGGGTAGTCGTATCCACTGGGACTGGTATAGCTTCTAATACTAACGTTCTGCTTAATATCTAATCAAATAAAGAAGGATGGATTTGACTCTAGGTTGAAATGAAGGAGGTTGAGAAAAGGAATTGCACTAAGGGAAATGTGAGGATTAACACGATGGAGGAGATGGGGCCCCGGGTTGGATTCCTGACATTCGCTAACTCGGTCTCTCTCAGTATTTATCAGAGATATCTTCAGTTCTAAATCTAGTTATGCTATAAGAATGATGCTTACAGTGTTGTTGAAACCTAAGTTGAAATCTTACTGCTTGCAACTATCAATAATGATTCACAAGCCTAGATAAGAAAACCAAACTTCCAAGCATTCAACCACTAAACAACACACAAGATAGCCAATAACCAAGATTTATTGCAAAGAACAAGACATTCATAAATGCCGCAAGTAAAGACAACAAGTTCAAGCTATAATGTCAGACAAACCACCCCGAGCTCCTTTAAGAGTTTAGCCCCTCATGACATTAAACAACAAGAAAATTACCAAAGAAATTAACATACAAGAAGTTGAAAACTCCCTAATTTCTTGCATCCTTGCGGTTGTCAAAGGCTCTCTGATATCGTGGAATCTACTCCCGATCGGCCTACCATATGCGCGATATTCCCTTGGTGAAGATGAGGACGGCGCCCCAAAGCTCTCCCCTTCTTCCTCCCTTAGTTCGCCACCCAAAAAGTCCCCCAAAACCTTAAGTTTCTGGGGTTTTAATCTTTTCCCGATATAAGCACGGGCGTGTTGAAACCGTGCTTTAAGCCGTGCAGATTACGGCCAAATAAAACTCCGGAAACTCACATTCCTGTAACCTGCACGGAGTACAACACAAGCGTGCTTAGGCCGTGCTGATGGGTTGCACGACCGTGCTCAGCGAACTCAGACTGTGCTGACTTTGGCTGAATTCTCCTGCAATCTGCACGGGGTACAACACGGGCGTGCTTAGGCCGTGTTGAGCTTGATGAGGTTTCTTCTAAGTCCTTAGCTTCTAAAATCATTCCAAAATACTTCTCCTTGCTTCAGGACTTTGATATCTGCATGAAAAACCAAGAATACCTCAAATAGCATTGCACTTGGAGAATTAAAACCGATAAATTCAATAATTATGAGAGTAAGATATAAAATATATATATATATATATATATATGAAATGCGCTCATCAACCAGGGAAGCAATGTTCTGGGCTGCCTCCTCGGTTTTCTCGAGTCTACGGCTGGAATAAGTGGTTCCATCCACTGTGACTGTGGCCACGAAAGCGGGGGTGTCATGGGGGCCTTCCCTGGCGGTAAAGTACACCGGCGTGGAACGGTGCGTCTTCTGGCAGTACGCGTTGAGAATTGGCACATACATTTTGTTGGGTCTGCATATAATATCTAGGTGCAGCTCTTGTTTCCGATTCTTCTTTAAATATAAATCTATTTATCAGAAGTTTGAACTCTTTCTCGAGTCTGGCGCCAATAAATTTGACGTTTGAATTCGAAAACCAAATTTAATTGTATTAGATAACACTAAATTGCACTGACGGGTTAATCAATGCACACTTTCCCAATGCTAACTTACTAGACTCCGTTGAATGCATGTATTATTCAAAATGTTTTGCCTCATTTTAACTTCGTGTGTCACCCGTTAACATTAAGACTTTCTGTTTAACTATCGAACCCTTTGTTTAACTATTTGAGGACAGGTAACAAATTTCGCGTTGCTATGTATACATATCAGTCATTGACAATAAAATAAGTTAGTTTAATTTATTATCTTACATTAAACATATTAGCTGTGCATTAATGGTAATCGTCTCTGGTTAACAGTCGGTGTATACGTTGAAATATAAACGCCTGCCAAAATGATGTAGTCTTGTTTAAACTACAGTGTCTCTGTTTAAGTATATTCGGTGCAGTTTATGTTTAGGAGTCCCCGTGTAATTTTACGAGTCTCCGTTTGATATTTCATTTTACGTGACAATATTTGCTAAACAAATATCCATAACTTAAGCTTCTCGCCACATAAATTACATAAATTTTAAATAGTTGTGACACTAATTTTGTTTTTCAGAATTAATGGTGAAAGTAATTGATATTGGTTTTTGATGCAAGCGGTTACTAATAAATTTTAGTAATTAGTGATATGTGTTTAAATATAGATGACTGTGTTTAAATATCAATGACTCTATTGAATTTAGACGCCTCAATTTAGATGACTCAATTTACAAAATGACAGCAAATCGAACATAGTCTTTCACTCCGCCCTCTTCTTGTCCTTCAAATCTTGGAGCAGCTTTTGTACACGTGCCTTTCGAAGTTTTAATCCTTCAAGTTTTGCGTTTAGTACATGGACCAGGTGTTCGAAAACTCACTCCAACTCTTCACCGCTGTAGTAATCCCCGACGCCTCGTGAAGGCCCTGTGATGCGTCTCCGCAACAACACAACAAGATGATGTGTGTCAACCCCTTGCGTTACCGCAAGTGCACGGGTCGTCAAGTAATAAAAGTGGACCCAAAGGGTCGGGTTGTTGAACCACAGGGAACAGAAGTACTAGTAATAGCCCCTCTTTTGTTATCTAGCCTAATGAATGTAGTGTGTGATGATCTAATGGCCAACACTAAGGGTGTCACCACAAGTGCGCAGGAAATAAAAGGAAAAGAGTTCTCAATCAATAAAAGTGAGGTATCCGGACAATGCTCCCCCTAGGATTCGGGTGTTGGATGTAGATTACAAGTGTTTCTAAACGAAAACAATGAGTCGTGGGTATCCAAAGGTATAACGGCCCCTGCCTCCAGGTCGCCGATAACTAGTCCCCTACGAGGTCCCGGCGGAGAATTCTCTCGACGCCTCACACCACATATGACTGCTTAAAACTCTAGGGATCCCAAAGATATAACCAATTCCTAAAAGTAGATCTAACCCTGCCTCCAGGTGAAAGATCCTTAACCCTCTACGAGGTCCCGACGGAGAATTCTCTCGACGCCTGACACCACATATGGTTGCTTGACACTTAGGGAATATGGAGATAGGAAATATCTGTCGGAAGGGAAAGGGGACACTCCGCTATCTCACGGCTCACCCTCTCAACCCTCTCTACTCTCGGTAATTCTAAACCTAGCGGTGATCTCTCTCTTCACTAGATTGAATAAAACATGCAAGGCGATTAATAATGAAATCAAAAGCACAAACAAGCATTAAGAAGTCAAGAGTAAAACTCAAACTGATAAATTCGAATAGAAACACAATGTAAATCTAATGAAAATAAGAATCCTAGGGTTTACATGTCCGAATACCCTCTAGGGGTTTAGCTCTCCATGGAGCGAGTCACAAAACAAATAATAAATTGAGAATAAAGTTCCAAAGACATAAAGAATAACCCCCTTAAATCCGTGATGATGGTCTTGATGGGTAGTTTCCACGTCTGGATTGAATCCACTCCGAAGCTAGGTCGCCGATGGCTTCCTTGATGCTATGACGGAGGAGGAATCGATCCAAGTTGGTGAGGAAAGCTTCCAAAAGCCGCAAAGAACTTCTTGCAAGCCCTAGCCGTCTTGTCCCTCGAAAGTGGCCGAAAAGATCCCTAAAAATTATCACAAGGCGGCTTTTATAATTTGAATTCGGGGCTTTACGCGGGCATCCACACGGGCATCCACACGCCCGTGTGGAAATTCCACACGGGCGTGTGAGTACTTTGCTACAGTACCGCTACAGTACTGTTGCTACAGTAAATGCTACAGTGATTTTTCGCCGAAGTCTTCCTTGGAGTCCACACGGTCGGGCACATGCTCGTGTGGTAGGGTGTGTGGCTTTCTATGCTTTGAAATCCTCAAGAACCTTCTTCTGCTTTGTACGGAAGCTGGGACATGGGCGTAATAATGCCTTTGTGCCCTTTCGGTTGTTGTAATGACTTGTACTCCTCCGAAAGTTGGCAACACCCCCATGTATATGAACACAACTTCTGATTGTGGCCTTGAAACGTGTCATCACACGCTATCTTTGCTTCTTCCTGTACGTCATGTCTCCAAAGCCCTGTTTGCACAAAAGAACACAAAACACACCTTGTTAATGCTAAAACCTGATAAAAGTGATGCTCAATGCATATAAACTGATATTATAAAATATATATAATCAAGGACTTATCAAACTCCCCCACACTTAAGCTTTTGCTTGTCCTCAAGCAAACTAAACATTCATTACAAGGAAAGAAAGAATAAGTGCTTGGCCTCAGGTTCACTAGAAAGTATGAGAGTATGATTCTATAACAAAGGGGAAAAACTATTTAACACCAAACAGCTCAGTCAATGCTCTAGAAAACAATCCAATGACAAGAAAGAAAAAGAAATCCGAGAGCGTGTGTGTGTGGAAAAACTCATCGCAATTCGACTCTATGTCCACTACTTACAGTTTTTATTGTTCAAGACTTATATAATAGCAAAAAGAGTGGTAGTAGCTGCACACAATCTCCAAGGTAGCCCTTTCTCAGGCGGCCTCCCGAGTGGCTTTCACACTTTAGAGATGGTAGCTCTTTCTACCGCGGGTGCTAGCTTTCACATATCCCCTGTGATAGCTCTTTCTCTCATTAGGGCATAACTAGTATCCGACTTATGAGAGTAACTGCATACAATCAAAGGTAGTAGCTCTTTTCACCCCCCTATATACACGAAAGAATTCACAATTGCTAAACTATATTCTTTTTTTTTTTTTCAAATAAAACAACTACTAACAAGTCTCAAAACATTAAACTAGAGCTTCTATAGGTCTAATGAGTGAGTAGAGTGCATAAATGGCAATCGGACAAAAATTTCTCAAAAAATTGGATGACAACTAGAACATGATGAAATCTAGTGTTCGAAGTTCTCCTATAGTCTAGAATCCAACTCTTAACCCTAAAGTGAACCTTCATAGGTTGCATGAGCATATACAATGAAAACAGACAATAAAGTGGTGTATAAAGTGATCCCTCCCCCACACTTAAGATGTACATTGTCCCCAATGTACACATGCAAGCACAATAAAATTATAAATTTTGAAAACAAAGCATGTGAGGGTGTGCAAAAATCGAAATAATACTCCCCTGAATTCCAAGTGAAATAGTTGGTGGAATCTTGTACAAGGGTGTGTTTGGCTCAACGGGCATTTAGAGGTGAAACGGCCATGTGACCGAGTCACACGGCCATGTACATAACTTGATTTCCATTTCCCAAGACTCTCAAGACTATCTGCGGATTCAGGGGGGTTCAATGAAGCTCAAAAAAATTAGAGAAGAAAACAACGAAAAACAACTAGAACCAAAAAATAAAAAATAAAAAAATAAAAATGACAGAAATAAAAGACAGAGTCTCAACGAGCATGCTGAAAATAAAAGTGCAGAAAATAAAAATACAGAAGATAAAATAAAATGACTCAAGGACGCCTCATGCGTCAGGAAGCTCTGCTGGTGCTGCTGGTGCTGCTGGTGCTGCTGGTGCTGCTGGTGCTGCTGATGTCGTCGCCTCAGATGCGGTGTCGCTCTCCAGAAGATGTCGAATGATGGACAACTGCGACATCATCATGGACTGGTTGGCAAGCACAGTCGCCATGTCACCCTGGAGAGCTCCAACTGCCACCTCGAGCCTCACCAAACGGTCACGGGCTCGAGTGGAGGGCTGCTCTGGCTCTGTCTCGGATGCAGGGACCTCGGTGTCCATCGGCACAGCTGTGGGTGCCGGTGAATCAGGAGCGTCTGCTGGGTCGGCTGCTTCCTCTTCTGACTCCTCCTCCTCAGCCTCTACTGCGAGTACATATCGGCCGGTACTCGTCTTCTTCACCATACGCATGGCTCGGAGGGATGCAAGCCCCAAGGGTAGTGGTATGCTAATCCTCTCCATCCCTCGAAGTGCCTCGGACAACCCCAAGGATACTCGCGTTCCTAATATCCTGTTCACTGGCAACGGCGCCAAAAACTTGATGCGTCTCCGCAACAACACAACAGGGTGATGTGTGTCAACCCCTTGCGTTATCGCAAGGGCACGGGTCGTCAAGTAATAAAAGTGGACCCAAAGGGTCGGGTTGTCGAACCACAGGGAACAGAAGTACTAGTAATAGCCCCTCTTTTGTTATCTAGCCTAATGAATGTAGTGTGTGATGATCTAATGGCCAAAACTAAGGGTGTCACCACAAGTGCGCAGGAAATAAAAGGAAAAGAGTTCTCAATCAATAAAAGTGAGGTATCCGGACAATGCTCCCCCTAGGATTCGGGTGTTGGATGTAGATTACAAGTGTTTATAAACGAAAACAATGAGTCGTGGGTATCTAAAGGTATAACGGCCCCTGCCTCCAGGTCGCCGATAACTAATCCCCTACGAGGTCCCGGCGGAGAATTCTCTCGATGCCTCACACCACATATGACTGCTTAAAACTCTAGGGATCCCAAAGATATAACCAATTCCTAAAAGTAGATCTAACCCTGCCTCCAGGTGAAAGATCCTTAACCCTCTACGAGGTCCCGACGGAGAATTCTCTCGACGCCTGACACCACATATGGTTGCTTGACACTTAGGGAATATGGAGATAGGAAATATCTGTCGGAAGGGAAAGGGGACACTCCGCTATCTCACGGCTCACCCTCTCAACCCTCTCTACTCTTGGTAATTCTAATCCTAGCGGTGATCTCTCTCTTCACTAGATTGAATAAAACATGCAAGGCGATTAATAATGAAATCAAAAGCACAAACAAGCATTAAGAAGTCAAGAGTAAAACTCAAACTGATAAATTCGAATAGAAACACAATGTAAATCTAATGAAAATAAGAATCCTAGGGTTTACATGTCCGAATACCCTCTAGGGGTTTAGCTCTCCATGGAGCGAGTCACAAAACAAATAATAAATTGAGAATAAAGTTCCAAAGACATAAAGAATAACCCCCTTGAATCCGTGATGATGGTCTTGATGGGTAGTTTCCACGTCTGGATTGAATCCACTCCGAAGCTAGGTCGCCGATGGCTTCCTTGATGCTATGACGGAGGAGGAATCGATCCAAGTTGAAGAGGAAAGCTTCCCAAAGCCGCAAAGAACTCCTTCCAAGCCCTAGCCGCCTTGTCCCTCGAAAGTGGGAGAAAAGATCCCTAAAAATTATCACAAGGCGGCTTTTATAATTTGAATTCGGGGCTTTACGCGGGCATCCACACGGGCATCCACACGGGCGTGTGAAGTACTTTGCTACAGTACCGCTACAGTAAACTGCTATGATACTTTTGCTACAGTACCTCGCTACAGTAATGCTACAGTGAGAAGTCTTACAGTATGAAGTACCTGCATCGGAGACGTCATCGTCAGCAATGAGGGACTTGGTCATCTCCACACTGCAGGAAGGACATAGCTGCTTCAACGCCACCTCGGAAGCAATGTTCTGTGCATGCTCGGCACTTTTCGCAGAGGCAGCACTAGAGAAAGGGGTCCCGTCGACCGTCACCGTGGCCAGAAAGACGGGGTTGTTGTCGGGGCCTTCCCGGAGAGTGGCGTACTCCGGCGAGGGCCGCCGTGTCTTCTGGCAAAATTCGGTTAGATGTGCCTTAAACAATGTTGTGGGATGTGGATAATATCTGCGTGTGTATGTTGTTCCAGCTTGATGTTTACATAGAACCATAACGCTTTGTATAAAAATCCACGTACCTTTGACCTTGATTTGCAGTGCCAGTGAAACAAATAGAATATAGTAAATGGCATTGGTTTTCGGTGAAATAAATGGAATATACTAAATGGCATCGATTACGTTCACGCTTTTTCGATTCGAGTATCAACATTAAATTTGAGTAATTAATAATAAATTCACATTGTATGGTTACACTGATTACGTTATATCGTAATTAGCTTAAATTCAATTTTATTTATGCATGTGACGTTTCAGAATTTTCCAATGTAAATTTTCTAGTTTTCATTCTATTTTGTTAACATCAATGACGGTCTTTAATATATAATGCTCATTGTGAGAAACTCCTCGTCACCGTTTAAATATAACCGTCATCACTTGTCACTACGCGTTACCGTTTAACAATCGGTCCCCACGCTTAACTATCAAAGAGCAAGAACGAGCGGTCTCTCTGTTTAACAATACGTATCTCAGTTTATTACCATCCGTCTCCCTTTAACATTCGTTGTGTATGTTTGGATTGTCTTGTTTAAATATCGATGACTCTGTGTAAATACTATTTTCACTATTTACAAACAATCGCGCTTTTTAAATATTGTCGTCACCCCTTTACAAACGTCCATGTTTATAATTTAGTGCCGATGTTCAAATATACACGTCTCTGTTTAAAGATCAAACCATTACAGCGTAACGAATTTCTTTCCCTTCAAAAATTTTTCGTTCAAACAAAGTTCTATTACAACAAGTGTAGACATACTAAATTATACATCTACAAACTGAAAACAACATTATTTATTAAAAATTGCCACGTCCACCTTCATTTCGCCTTCAGGCCCTGGAGCAGCTTCTCGACATGGGCCTTGCGGGTTCTTATTCCGTCTAGTTTTACGGAGAGGACTACTTCCTTCTCAGCAAGCTCGACGAGCATGTCTTCCAGAAACCACTCCAACTCTTCGCTGATGGAGTGCTCGCGGGCAAGTGAAGGTGCTGCATCTGAAGGCGCTGTGGTGGAAGGCCCTGCAATGAAGGCTTTAACAATTTAGAAAATTATTAAATTTTTTAAACATGCACATAGAAATCTTACGGTATGACTTACCTCCATATGATCGATCGTCGGCAGCAGCGGGAGGAGTATTCATCCTCCCAGGGTATGGAGGACAGAGGTCATTGTACGCCACCTCGGCCGCAGAGTTCTGGGCGTCCTTCGCTGTTTTCGGAGGGTAAGGACTGTAGTAAGTGGTCCCATCCACGGCCACCGTGCCCACGAAGGCGGGGATGTGGTCGGGGCCCTCTCTGACGGTTGAGTACTCCGGCGACGTCCGGCGTGTTCTCTGGCAGAGCTCTTTGAGAAGGGACTTGTACATATTTCTTTGTCTGTGTATAATATGTGGATGTGCCTCTGGTTTCCGTTTATTGTTTAACTAGAAATCTAGGGGTCGCATGTTCGTTGAGAAGGGACTTGTACATATTTCGTTGACGCTTACGTGTAGAAATTGAATTCAAATTTAATTGTACTAAATAGTAATGAATTCGCATTCGCACTGAATAGTGACTCTAATTACGTTTTCTCGTCATTAATTTACAGTCAATTCATTCTTCGCCAATGCCATAGTAGATTTTTCAATGAATATTCACTAGAGTTCTACGAGGGTCCGTATTATTATATAGTCGACTTTCTTTGCTTAAGGTTACACTGTACTGTGCAAATATCAATCATTCTGTGTAACATTTTAACCACTACGTGTACCATACAACGTCTCTATTTAACATTTCACCCAAGATGTGTAAAACTCGCCGCTGTATCTGTTTAAATATAACGGGCATCCCTTAAGTTTATACGTCACTGTTTTACATTCGTTCCCGAAGTTGAAATACCAAAGAATGAGAACGAGCGATGTGTCTATTTAACTTTACTGGTTACCTTTTATTACCAAGATTATCCCTTTGACATTCACTGCGTACGCTTGATTGAGGGTGTCACTGTTTAAATGTGCCACCGTTCAGTGCGTTTGATTGAGGGTGTAACCGTTCCTGATTAACATTAGGTTATTTCGATTAAATATTCAACACAAACAACGAAATTCGTTTATTCTCTGTTTAAATATCAGAGCTTCATAACCAAATAAATTTGTGATCTTTAAAGATTATCCTTTTACGAAGCCTACTTGGCGACAGTTTTATTGCAAGTTCTACGATTGTGACCGGACGCGTGGCAGCGGCTGCAATGTAACTCGAGGACATCAAATGCTTGCGACTCGATCCTTCTTCGTCTAGGACGCCCAGGTTGCCTTCTCGTCACAGAAGGCCGCAAACGCAGATCGTGATTGTTGTCCGTGGGTCTCTCATTGTTGGGTATGGGAAATATAGCTTCCTTATACGCTAGCTTGTAAGTGTCGACGGTGAAGTGATCGCTAATAAAACAATGAACATTAGTGTCCGTCTGCATTATCGCAGCGCAAGCGTGTTTGCACGGGATACCATAAACTTTCCATCTGCGACATGAGCAAGTTCTACTATCAAGGTCTACAGAATTACTGCACTGGTCAATCACTTCGTAACGATCAGCGACACAACGACTAACGTGAAGACTTCGGCTATCCTGAACAAGCGTCTCAACCTTTGAATGTATGTCCAGGCATAAGTAAGTCTCCCATTTGTTCGCTTGCTCACCACGAGTGCAAAACATGCGCATCAACTTGAACCTGCACAACGAATATCATAAATCTTAAAGAAATTTACGCGAATATATGAATATTTAAACACAACCACATCGGCGTAAACAGAAGAATAATAAACTAAAGATCGAAGAAGATAAACATAGACAATGGTATTTAAACTGAGACAATGATATTTACATACGTTAGCTTACACAGGATTCTACCAGACTAAACGGTGACCGCGAATGTTAAACACAGACGACGATATCAAAATGTAGACAGTGCATTTTAAACACAGATAACGATCATTAAAGGGTAAAGGGAAATCTTAAACGTTACATGTATTTAACATTCGAATACCTTATAGCGTCGACCATTTTCGTCACCGGTAGGTGTCGAGCTTCTTTGATCCACGCATTGAACGACTCAGCGACATTTGAATACATCTCGCCCCAGCGTTCACCTTTGAACAGATAATTCGACCAGTGTGACACGTCCGACTTGTGAATCAACCACTGATAGGCTTCGGGTGATGGGTGATGCGGCCCGCAGTTCATTGACGGTGTCATCGAATTCTTTAGCCGTCGATGCCCACACGATACGAAAGCATATGGACCAGCACTCCTCCCTCAATGCCTTCCCAAGTCTGACATTGGCTTTCATAAAATTTTCCTCTAAGTGCCGAAGGTAGTACGCGTGTGGGGATAAGGGAAAACTCTCGCAATAGCGTTCACAAGGCCCTTTGACCTGTTCGACACGAATGTAATTGTCTCTTGGTAGTCTCCTTCATCGTATAAAACATCACCTAACTTGGAAATGAACCACGTCCAATTGGCGTCGGTCTCATTGTCGACAATAGCGAAAACGACGTGGAAGAAGCCATTGTTCCCATCCTTGCCTGTAGTACCCAAGAGAGTACCCAGATACTTCCAAGGAGGTGGGTACCATCAAGAAACAGCAGCGACCTGCATGTCTTCGTGAACCCCAAAATGCACGTACTGAAAGAGAAGAACGCACGTTTAAAACGCTCACCGTCTATTTCCACAAACGCGATGCTGCCGGGGTTCGTCTCAGCCACCTTATCGACGTACCAAAGCAACAGATCGTAGCTGGAGATGTCGCTGCCGTCGAGGATCACCCAGGCATATTCTTTTCCCAACCAAGCCTGTTTGTATGGAATGTGGACACCATGCTCCCGCAACATGTCCTTCTGAATGTCGATGGCCTTGTACAAGAGCAGGTCCTTGAGCTTCTGAATCACTCGTGCACTGACCCATTTTTTGGACGCTTTCGGGTGTGACGCAAGCCAATTCCACCACCGCAAGTGTGAAACGGGTCCATTGTCTTGATTATGAAGGTATTTCTATTATATTCCTTTGATGCGTGAACGCGCCATTGACATCCACCGGCTGCGCATTCCACAGTGACCCGGTGTTTTTCGTTCTTCATGAATTTGAAGTCAAAATTCAGACTGATAGCAAAATTGCGAAGTGTATTTCGGAAATGTTTAACGCCATCAAAACGTTGTCCGACGTCCAACGACAACACTTCATGTTGATCTGACGAGGAAGGTAGACATGCGAGACCATCCGGGTCGCCATGTGGTGGGACAGAAGCACTCCCAGATTCCGAATTCCTGCCAACACTTCAGTTCAAACGAAAACGATCAGGATTTAAGCATAAACTCCATAGTTTTAAACGATAACTTTAATAGTTAAATGTTAATAAACATAGTTAAACAGAGTCGTAATAATGTAAACGGTAGATGACATGGCTAAATAGAAACATAATAAATTAACCGGAGACTCGAATTTTAAACGGAGAATTCATTCTTTCATACAGATAATGGAATTATTAAACAATAACTGACATACAACTGCATAATTGTTTGAGAGCAACGCATTACCACGACAATAACTCGTTTTCAGTAGGCTGCGATGGCACGTCATCCGTCTCGACAACCATATCGACTACACCGCCTTTGAGGATGGAGAAAACATGACATATGCGCTAAAAGTCGACCTCGTTCTCTATTGGGCAAACCGTCTTATGTCCATCGGGTGTGATGAACTTCACCCTCACGCGAGAAACATCTAGACCCCATCGCTCACATATCTCAGCTAACACTGACTCCCATTCAGTTAGCGCGGTGAACCTCAGCACTCGTCCCTCCCCGTTGTATCTAGCAATGGCACAAAAACTGTCCATAATTTTGGGACACCGGAAGAATTCAAATAGAAAAAACCAAATGAGCAGAAGGAAAAGAAGAAGAACAAAAACAAAAATATGTAATTCGCCTTCTAAACTTTCTATGAGAACAAGAAACCATCAGGGGAAAAAACTCACAAATGTATGCATAAAGGTCAGACATGACATGATGTGATTAGGCGGGGTTTTTTCCCACCATTTGCATGGGCAAAAATGAATTTTCATAACACGGACCCATTTCATGTGACAGACGGGGGTAGAAGGGAACCAAACTATAACGGAGGGGCTGTCCGGGGTGTGCAAAAGTAAGAGGGGGTTTTTGGTCAATTTTGAAATTCCTGACTGGTGAACAGTAATTTTTGCATTTTAAATGTATCATTTTCAAATAGATTGTAATACGTTATTTAATTATAAAATTATTTGTTTGGTAAATATGGTTTTCATCAAATTAATTTTTATAATTAAAATATTAAATAAAAATTATAGATATAAATTTAATAGATAATAGAGTAATCTTAACACTTCTATGCTTTCTTGTGCAAATAACCAAAATAACCAAGGTAGCAAACAGCCTTTTATAAAAAGTTTAATAACAATTGCAAGAGTTAAACAATTTTATTTGAGATCAACATCAATTTATGAAACTTAGCCAAGTTTTTAGGGGGAAAAAGAAGAAAGAAAAAGAAAAACAACAGAAAAAGTTGGCAAGTATTTGAGTGTTGGTAGTGCCCACATTGATCTAATGCCATGTGGTGGTTGAGAAACATCTATCAAATGCCAGCTAATGTCTTATTTGAGTGATGTAACATAAAACATCATAAGCTCATTTCTAACCTATTTAATTTTTCCTTTTTTTGCCTAACAAGATATATAAAAAAAAACTCTTTCATTATTCATAGTGATTAATGTATAATCTGTTCTTCATAACTAAAAATGACCTTATTTTATAATGATGAAAGAGTTTTTTTTTAAATTGCATAAACTATAATTTTGTTTAAAAAATAGAACAAGTACAAAAAAAAATATTCCATGGTCCTTCATGGAGAAAAATATTAGAATATCTTAATTAATTTTATATTATTATCAAATTATTAAGTAAAATTTATAATCAATGTTTTCTATCTGTCTCTTAAAACTGAAAATATATATATATCACATCGCATACAGCTAATTTTAATAGTCGCTTTGCAAGAAAACAAAAAAAAAAAAAAAAAAACAAGAAAGAGAAGTATCATCTCTTTTATTAGTTTATCCAGAGTATCAAGTGTGAAGAAATTAATATCAAATAATTAAATAAAATGAAAAACAAAGGCAATCACTAAATATAAATTAATGTTATTCTCAATTGGTAGAATACCCTAATTGGTCCCTTTATTTGTGACAATCTGCTCTTTTAGTCCCTTTACTTTAATTTGGCCCCGATTAGTCCCTCTACTGTCAATTTGAGACAAATCAAGTCCAACAACTGACCGACGTTAGGTTGTCCGTCTGAGTTTGCTGATGTGGCTTTATAATGGATTGGTATAATACCCTAATTGGTCCCTTTATGTGTGACAATCTAAACTAATTGGTCCCTTTATTTGTCACAATATGCCCTTTTAGCCCTTTTATTTTAATTTGGCCCCGATTAGTCCCTCCATTATAAAACCACGTTAGCAAACTCAGACGGAAAAACTAACGTCGGTCAGTTGTCGGACTTGATTTGCCTCAAATTGACAGTAGTGGGACTATTCGGGGCCAAATTAAAGTAAAAGGACTAAAAGGGCAGATTGTGACAAATAAAGGGACCAATTAGGTATTCTACCTTCTCAATTTGAATGCTAGTGTTTTGAGAATTCAAACCAACAAAAGTTATTTATTAATCTTGTATGACAGCAATGTGTAATCAATTATTTGATTAATGTCTATTAATTAGATACAACCTAATAATATTAATTCGTCAATGAGCCTATGCGCTAGGATTCTTATTTATAATATATTTTGAAATAATAGTTTGACAAACGCAATCCCATGTCCAAAATTTAAGAAATTAAAAACTTATATACTGGTTAATTAATCAACTTTTTCAAGGTTGAGATCTTAATCATAAGACTTTTTTTATTCACTGAGATGTTGTTTTAATGATAAAAAAGATATTGGGGCAAACTTAGAAAATATTGAAAATTATATGGATTCAAATATATTAGTTTGATATATTTATTAAAAAATTTAATTAAATAAAATTTCATCTCAATAATTTTAAATTGATATGTAATTCTCCTCAAAAGTGGGTGATAAACGAATTTCAACCAAAGATAATGATTAAGTTATTGGGTTACAAAAAGAGAATGTGAAAAATATGAAAAAGAAACATTGAACTTACCCAAATGACAAGTGGAGCGACTCAGAGGCGCTGGAGTTGATTGAAGATAAAACTCATTTTGGCTATTTTTAAATATTTTGCACTAGTTTAAACAAAATATTTTGATAATAGACATGATATTGTGAACATATATTTGCATTAACCTTGTTCTTATAATAGAATTACTTTAATACTCTTTTATCACGGCTTCCTCTCATCTTTTCCTCTTCTTTTCTTTCAATTTTATTTTTCTTTACTAGATGGTATTACTACGAAATCAAAACAAGTGTATATCTTACATTTTATTGGAGAAGATATTTTCTTCATTAAATATTCCATATAATTATTTTAGCTAAATTTATATTATATATGATATGAGTATGTTTGATTGATGATGTATTATATCAATATATTTGTTTGTGAACACTATTATTTTATTTGTTTGATAATTTATGATTTAGTAGTTATTATAGTATGATGTATTATTACAAAATAGATAATAATGGAAAGAGAGAAATTTGAGAATGCCAATAAAGTGTTTTATAGAATGTCTAAGAAAAAATTTTTGATAGAATGCCAATAAAATATTGGACATACTTCTAAGAGAGTATTTAATAGAATTGTGTAAGAATACAAAATTTTTTATAGAATACTAATAATTGAATTTATGTGAATGCTTAGTTTTACACCTTAATTATTTTCCATCTTCATACATCTCATTTTATCTTTAAATTTCTAAATATTTTAAATTCAATGTTTAATTTATTGCTAACAAAATGTTTGGTAGATGCTCTTTAATAACTCTCATTATTAATTATTTCATTGTAAACAAATGTCATCAAATGTTATTTTATATTCATATATCTTATTCTATTTATTCAATGTTTAAACATTCTAAATTTAATGTTTAGATTTCATATTTTTATTTATTATTTTCATTATTTATTTCAAATTAATTATTTCATATTTTTTTGTTGCCTGATTCAATTCTATGGTTTCCTAAGTCACCTATTCAAATCATGGGGAGAAGTCAAAATTTAGTATGCGGATCAAGTTCGTCATTTTCGGATTGATTCTGGTTCTTATTAGTGCATTATTGGAGAGATGGCGGCCAGAAACACACATTCCATTTGACTTGTGGTGAAGCAACATTTACCCTAGAGGATGTGACATTGTTATTAAGCTTACCTATTAATGGTAACGAAGTCATCACCCAAAAATTTGGCTTGAAAATTGCTCTATATGGGGTGTTTTCGGCATTATGCCGGCCTTCCGATCATAGAAAAGGCCAAACAATAACCTAAGTTGCCTCTTAGAAACATTTGGTGTGTTGCCATATGATGCAAACCAAAAAATATTGAGTGTTGTGTTCTTGCTTATATACTATAGCTCATTGGCTAAGACTTAATGCCAGATATGTCACAAAATAGAGTTTATTTGAAGTGGTTACCACATTTACCGGATTTAACATAAGCCGATAGATTTAGTTAGGGATCGGCATACCTAGCAATCGTATACAAGTTCTTATGTCATGCATGCAACAAGATATGAAGGATATTTGTGTATCCATGATATCATTCTAGTTGTGGGCATGATATAGAATTTCTTACATATCTCTAAGAACTCAATTTAATGTATTATTACCTCTAGCTTGCTAGTAAGAATAATTTTAAAAAATGATTCATTTTTCAATAAAGTACCTAAACTATTTTTTAATTCATTCTTCTTTTTAGGTGGATGCATATTCAAGTGGGTGATGACAGACACAGTAACAACTATAACGTTAGGGTGTATAGACAGCTGATCGATAGAATGAAACTACCACACATATATACCATAATTGCAAATAATCATATATATAGTTATGTACATCAAGAATCATTGCTTACCATTTGAAATTTTATTTAAATAGTTTATATAGAGACGGTATGATATGGATGAAATAATTGGAGAGTTTTCATTTTAAATTTATACTGATAGGTTATTGTGGTGCATTTACATTATTAATTTGTCTTGAAGTTGTTAAATAGCACCAAATTGATTGTATAACAAGACAATTTGGGTTCACTCATGGCATTCCATAAGCTCTAGTTGACATTAGACCAACTCATGATCATAACCTTTGTGGCGAAGCAAATACAGGTTAGGACATAACACATGTTTGGTGGTTTGGATATTGCAGAGAGAGAGAGACCATCATGTTGTCTTTATCTTAATGTTCCAATAGGGGAAACACAATGTCAAGCTCATACCATGACTAGTATATCACCAATAATATCGTCCTTTTATCATCTTATTATAACTAGCGTTGTTATCACTATCATACTCATCCCCACTAGAGCTCCCATACTCAATAATTTCGTTGTCATGAACATGATATCTTGATATTTGTAAGTTGATCGCACGTGTATGTAGTTGCATCCTAATTGAGTAATGTGTTGGCACATTTGATGGCTGTGAGAGAGTGAACCCAACATTGCATGGTAGATTATCCCATGCGCTTCGTTCTATTGAGGCCCTTTCAACTTTATTGGCTAGTCATGTGGATGTAGTTTGCTTCCATCCTACATCATGCTAACATTGTCATCTCTGTTGATGTATTGTTGAGAGGAACCACTGGCGGAAGTAGCAACATTGAGCTCCACATATAGTTCAAGAGCATGAATGTCTAAAAATCTTTGGTGGCAGTCAAATATCATCTGAACATCATGGTCATTGTGTAATTTCAATGATCGATAGCAAATCCTTCTATTACCTAAAGAAATAGGGAACTTGTATTTGATACGTACAACTCTTTCACTGTTTGACGCTTCTATGTTTTCTTCAATGATTCTCTTTAAAAATTCTATAAAGGTATCATTTTTCACATAAAAAAAAGATTATTTGTCAAACAAATATATAACAGTATCTTCAGTTGTAGTAATGGAACCACGATAGTAAACTAGAACATGCGATTTTTCTATCATTTTTTTAGAAAAGGAATGTATTGTAGAGAGAGTAATCAAAATAAAACAAATAAGGTAAGAATCAAAATATAATGCTAAGGTTGATATAGGGGAGGATCTCAGGTATTTTGATGAGAAAGATTTTTTTTGGTTGAAATTTTTATCATTGCAGTTTTAACCTTTATCATATTTATTCTTAAACTTTTGACATTGCAGGTTTGACAATCATAATTTTTGACAGTTACAGGTTTGGTTGTTCTAATTTCTGATAATTGTAAGTTTAACTGTCTTAATTTTTGACAATTCCATATTTGACCACCCATAATTTTTCTCGTAATAAATTTTGACAGTTGTAGTTTGATTGTCATCATTTATAACAATTGCATATTTGGTCTTTGCCACATTTTACCATTATAGATTTGATCATAATAATTTCTGACTTTTGCTGCCTCTCATAATTTCTGACAATTGCAACTTTTGACTGTTATGAGTTTGTATAGTTATAAATTTGATCATTATAACTTCTAACAGTTACAAATTTAATTCTCCTGATTTTTTGTAATTACATATTTGATGGTCATAATTTTTATTGTCTTATATTCGACGGCTATAATTTTTATACTCTAAATTTTCTAAATTTTTGTTTCAGTTTGATAAGTGGTGCTATTTAAATTGGATTTGAAAAAGAATTGTAATTATAAAAATTTCAGCGACTAAAGTGTAAAAATTATATATATATAAAGAATAATACGGCGAGGACCGGGATGGAAGCATGAAGACGGTGAACATTTTACCGTTTCCTGTGCCAAATATGTTTATCGTTTCCTCACCCAATTTATAAAAACGGTGTTCATTCTACAGTTTTACACATACGGTACTAATACTTAGAATTTCACAAAATAAAATTAAAAAATTATAATATTTAAAAAAACTTTATTTCAAGAGAAAACATTGGGAATTGTATTTAAGTCTTTGGGTAGGTGCTTGTTTTAGAAGAATTTGAAATCAAAATCCAAAGTTCATGTAAAGTGAAATGATAGGTATTTAACAAAAAACAATTATTGAATGTGGTATGGTCATTCAAACAATGTTCATTTAGTTCATATTGGAATATTATTCGGTAAAATTGAATACATTTTGCATAATAATATGGGTAGATAATCAAATTGGATAGAGGGTGATATGGCCATCTCATATGCTAATGCCAGGGTATCAATGCAGGTGAGGTAGGGCAGGGAATGTGATCCCCATCCATATCCCCGTTTCCCACTTGGTGGGGATTCCCCGCTCAAAATTCTCCGCGGGGAAGAAATTCCCTCTGCTCATTCCCCGTAGGGATCCCTGTGAGATCAAAAATCCTCATCTCACCAAATTTTTCTATAATATATTTATATACACATCAAATATAAAATAAAAATATACAAAATATTTCTCAAAATAAACATAATATAATGTATGATGAAACAACAAACTAATTATTACAAGAGTAATGCTATACATGCCTAGTAGACTTCTCAAATTTCTCACCTGAATGACATGGCATCTATGTCATTAAAACCTCTCTCCTAGTTAGCATGAGTGAAAAAAAATAAAAAGAAAAATAGTTAAAAAGATAATGCAACCCTAAATAAAATAAAACATTTTTCTCTGCTCACGAGGTCCCCTTCTCGCCCTCACCGTCGCTGTCGCCGTCGCCGCCGTCGCGCCGGTTACTCGCCATCCCAGTTCTCGGTTCTCGCCGTCGCCGTTGGAATCTCTCATCTCGCTGCTCGCAATCTCGGTCCCCTCTCTCATCTATCATCACAATTGTAGATTCAGAAGCCACCGTCAGTCAAGGGGACGAAGTAGCCATGGTCCTGGTTGAAGGAAAGGTGGGGAAGCGTTGGTGTCGACAGTGTGGAGACAGGGTAGAGGCCAGGGTTAGGGCTGGGGTTTTTGGATTCGATGAAGGGTTGATTATTAGGCCTCCACAATCGGTGCCATCATTGCCATTGTCTTAAACCGATTGTTCCGGAGATTGGGGTGGGTGCTTGTCATCAAGGAGGAGAGGAAGGAAGGAGGAATTTTAGAGTTTTACCCTCTTTTTATTTTTTGATTTTTTAAACAAGCTGACAAGGAGAGAGAGTGTTGGTGATGTGGATACCACATCAGCTACCATGTCAGTTGGGTGAGCAATTCTGGAACTCTGTTATGAATGTATAGCACTACTCTTATTGCAAATAAGATAAAATTTGAAAGTAAATTAAAAGTACAAATTCATTGATAAAATTCAAAATACAAAACTAGCACAACAATTTTACATTTGCATTAATTTTTTCATTCTTCAAATTATTTAGAGTGAGAATCCACTACCGCCAACATCTTAATAGCATAGCTTTTCCCTACGCAAATAATAAATAAAAGGGAAAATTATTTATAAGTCCCTGGATAGTTTCCATTTTCCTCTGCAGTCCCTCTGACTTTTGCACTTCCTCTGCAGTCCCTGCTTTTCACACGTAATACCTTTTAGTCCCTACCGTTACAACAGTGAGTGTACTTTTTTTAAAATGCCAAAAGTGCCCTTGCTTTTCATTCCCGCCCAATCACATCAAGCATTCTCTGGAAAGCTCTTCTCCATCATGTTCACTATACTTCATCTTCATCTCCATCTTCATTCTATTTCTCCTCTTGTTCTTCTCCGTTTTCTCAGTGATCTTGTTGTCCTGCTGACAGATTAATCCGCAGGTAAACACTGTCTGCATTTGGGCTCCATCATGTTGGTTTTTTTTTGTTTTTTTACCCAGAAATCGATGTCTACGCAGGTGTTAGTCACCATGGAGACATTTTGTGGTGTTGCTCGCTTCAAAGGCGAAGGATGGCTACTACAATTCACGGTCTTGACAGCATGGGAGGTTGTTGTCGCAGAGATCTACGAGCGATGGGCTTTGGATCCATCTCGAGTCGTTGTGAAGTTTGTGACACCTGACGCGTACAGCACGGTTTGCCCAATTGAGTCAGATGTGGATTTCCAACGCATGTGCCACATACATCATACCTTCAAGAAGAATGCGGTGGACATCATCGTTGACGAAGTCAGTGGGGTAGCGGAAACAGTCAATAACATCTCCTTACCATCCACGTAATTCAGCAATAAAGATAGTTCTTACTATGTTCGTGTGTATTGTGTATTTCTGCTGATTTCCCGTAGTTGAATACGTTTCTAGTGTAACATATTGCTTTTCTGTGTAATCTATTACCTTCCTGTGTATTATATAGATTTCCTGTGTATTACATTGATTTTCTGTGTAATATACTGCTTTTCTGTGTAGTATATGTATTTCCTGTGTAATATATAGTTTTCCTGTGTAATATAATGCTTTATTCTGTATTTGACTGGTTTTGTGTGTATTATATTACGTTTTCTGTGAAATATTCGCGATTTACCTTACGCATTGCCATCCGCAGGGAGTCAATCTCAGAAAGCATGAATACAGACATGGAGACGTTCTTGTCCCAACATCGTCCCGCAGGTGCGCTCAGTATTACTTCATGTTCACAAACATCTGATGGCTTCACATTGCAAGTAGGGCACCTGTTCGATGGTGTTGATAAGTTCAAGGATGCCTTGCGCAGCCATGCAATACGGAACAATTTCGACTTTACATTCATAAAGAACGACATACTTCGCACAACTATGAGGTGTGCTTCTCCGGATTGCCAGTGGCGTGTCCACGCATCTAAAGAGAAGAACGATGAATCTTTCCGAGTAAGACAATACAAGGGACGCACACTTGCGAGGAGGGCATTGGAACGATAGTCCACCCGAAAGCTAGCAAGAAGTGGGTCGGCGACCGTATTATGCGGAGACTAAAAGAACGGCCATTGTATCGAGCCATCGACATACAGAAAGACATCATTCGTGAACACGACGTGCGATTACCATACAAACGTGCATGGATGGGTAAGGAGGTCGCTCGGTCCGCCATTCATGGCAGTGAGGTGAGCAGCTACGATTTGTTGTTGTGGTACGCCGATAAAGTGGCTGAGACGAATAAACTATTGTGTAGATTGTACTACTAGCTGTGTATTATACTTATCCAACTGTGTAAACCTGGTACGTTCCTGTGTAATATACATTATTACCTGTGTAATATATATCTTATCTGTGTAATATGCATCTTATCTGTGTAATATACATTTTATCTGTGTAATATACTCTATTATCTGTATAACAAATACTGCCATCTGTGAAGTGTGCATCATTAACTATGTAATATATTCATTATCTGCGTAATATACATCATTATAGGCAGGGCCAAGATGCAAGCATATGTGAAGGCTAATGATATTAAGTAGATTACATGTCCACAAGGGTTACGACATAACTATCCAGTAATTCTATTACATGTAATGTTTGACATGAATTGTTAAATTGTTCAGTTTGGGGGCTTACTTCGTCCTCTGTGCCTTGTACTTGTTCAATTTCCGGGGCGATGGCTGCTTCCAACCTTGTGGGTTCGTTGTCCACCCGAGTCCGCCCGTCGTCATCTGTGCCTTGTCCTTGTGCATCGTCGTTCTGCCCTGACTCAACGTCTTTCTATCCCTTGTCCGTTGTACTGGCCTTCTGGCGAACACCGTCGAGCAATATCCGCGCGACGTAGTGAAGACGTAGGAATGGGACGTCCGGCTGGGTGAAGTCGAGCGTTTCGTTATCAAGAATCTGCTCCATGTAACGAATCAGGAAGACCGAGCTATCTACACTACCAAATTCTTGTTGCGGGCAAGACCGGACATGCATCATTGGTAGTGCCTTGAAGGGATTCCTGCCAGTGTTTACTTCGATGACAAACTCGAATAGCTCCCGCTAGAAACCGAGAAAGATTAGTGCGTTAGTGTATTGTCTGTGTATAACTAACCTTTGTTGTACAGATTTAACTTACCATTTCTATAGCGTCGTCATCATATGTCTTAGATTGAAGGGAAGAGTAATGCATATAAGTCTGCCCTGCAATATCGAGGACGAGCAGATGGTAATGCCCATGGAGGACGATGGGCATAAGAATCAATTCCGCGGTCTTATGACCGAAGATGACGTCCTCCATCATGCATAACTCCTGGTCGGCTGCGTATTCCGACTTATGCGCGTTGGGATTTGTTAACAACTCCTCACGCAACATTAGGACGAGCACAGTGACCACGTCGTCGGGCACTTCTTCCTTCCCTTCAAGCAAGATGAAGAGGTTGTGACGGGTTGTGTACCCATAGTCATCCCTCCAGACGACCGAACTGCAACATAAACAGATAGAATATTATCTTAGACAAGAATTACAATTATTACACAGGAACTAGATATATTACATAGAAACGATCAATAATACACAAAAACTCTAGATAAGACACAGAAAAGGTAAATATTACACAGGAACTATGTATATTATATAGGAAATGTAAATATTACACATTACCGAAACATATTACATAGAACATATCCATGTTACTCAGAAAACAGGCAATGTGACACATAAAGCTATAATATTAAACGGAACATACACCCACAACACAAAATAGCATATCTTATTCGGGAACGAAATATCTAAAATACGTATGAAAGAAGGACGACATTACCTGTCGACGCATGTGTTCAAGTATAGATCAATCGCAGCCTGTTCAATTTGATTGAGCCTTACAAAGCCAGGATATGTCTTCTTCTTTGGCATGAAATCAGACCTTGCAGGGGTTTGTAACTCGGTATACGGCCGAGTTTTCGGCTTGGGATCGTACGGTACAATCGCAAGTTGTTCTTCTGCATCCTTCGCAACTCTCTTCCTCTTCCTATCGGAAAGTGTTTCAAGCAGAATGTCAACGGCCTGCATCGCAGCAGGGAATAAATCGCTCGATGGGGAGGGACGCTTTCTCCCGCTGGTCGTCGGTGCCCGGCCTCTGGCCGTTTTCCTTGGCTGCGGCACTCTCTGTATGCATGTCGGGGCCTGCTTCTATGACCGACCTCTCCTTAGGGGCATTGCCCTTGGCGGGGGCTTCGCTCGTGGTGCCCTTTTAGGAGGGGCCCTCTTCGCTGGGGCCTTCTTCGGTGTAGCTCTCTTTTGGGGACGCCGATCGGGTCCCTCATCACTGGGTCGTTCTTCAGCAGGGCCCTCATCACTTGGGCCTTCTTTGGTGAACCACTCTGGTAGGGGTGCCTCCTCAGTTACATCTTTTACGTCCCCGGCGGCCATTGACGTGTCTACTTCTAAAGCGGTCGCCGGCGCATCCAACTGGGCTTCTGCTGGACCAACGATCGCCACCTCAGGCTCCTGAGATTCTCTGCTGGTCTCTACTGGCGCTGGAGATATTGACTCGGCGGTGTGACCACGAATAACCTTCCGGACAACACGTTTGAATGGCGTGCCTGACCGAGGACTGGTAGCTGAAGGACGAGGAAGGACGACGTCTGTCTCTTCCACTGGCGACGTCCGCTCAGGTGGCACATCTCGCCGAGCATCGCTGGCGTCGCGCTCGTCCATACGAGCGCGCAGCACACTTAACTCGGCAAGAAGGCGGTGGAGTAAACCTTGGACATCATTATCACCGCTTGGGTCGTCGTCAGGCCTGTCAGTCGTCTCGGCCGCCGACTGACGGCGAGACCTTTTTGGGACATTGGTTTGGGGGGAGTGGTCCCCACCCCGTTTCCCGAGAGGTCGTCGGCTTCTCTGCTTTCGCAGGTCTTCTTCTTCTTCGGCTGTTTGGCCTCTTTTTTTCTTTGTTGCTGTCCTCATCGACGGTGAAGGCCATCGGGCTCTTTTTTTTTAATGGCCGGATTGAGCTCCCTATACAGTTGCACAGCTAACAAGTGCTATTTCTTCATCTTTGGCAGGAACAAGGTCAGAGAACTGCGAAGGATTCAAAAAAATAAGATGAGAATCATACATTACACAGAACAAGAATATGTTACACAGGAAGTTAAAATATTACACATAACATGCACTATTTCACACAGGAAGGTAATATATTACACAGAAAATAATTATTATACACAGAAACGTAATATATTACACAGAACATTCAGGATTCTACACAGAACGGTACTATAGTACACAGTAAGGCTGTATATTACACAGAAACATACAATAATACACAGAAAACAACAATATTACACATAAAGCACGAATATCAACAAGAATTAACAACCAATTAGACATTCAAAAGATTAGAAGAGACTCGTATCTTTCCCTTCCAGGGATTTCAAAAGCGGATCAATTGATGTCGACTTCGTGAATGTGCTTTCCCCGTAACACAGTATACGGGGAGTCCGACCAACGCGTTGTTTCCTCACGCTGCCGGACACCTCGTAGAACCATACAATGAGGGCGAGCGAGCACCCTTTCAGGTATCCGGCGCTGTTGATCTTCCCTTAGCAGCGCAGCTGCACCCGTGCGGCAGTCTTGGGAAGATCATCCATCACCCATCTGTGGATGGCATGCGCCCAGGCGTAGTCACCGATAGTGTTTAAGTTGTCGGCGTACCTGGCCAGGAAGGTGGGCGTATTCAGAGAGGTGTTGGGGAAGAAGATGGTGCTCATCAAGAATACCACGAGGAGCTTCATGAAAGTCTCCTCCGTTCCAACCTTCCCGCTGACAAGTCTGAACAGGTTCTCTTTGATAGCATCGCGATGCCGGTTGTGTAATTTCTTCAGATAAGAAAGCTCAAACTCAGAGGCTCCCTCCTCCCCCTCATGCCTAAATGAGACAACCTCGCCCACGCTGGGGACGCCCATTACGAGGGCGACGTCCTCGGGACTGAACTGAAGCATGCTCTCTCCAATCTTGAACCTTTTGGTTCGTGCATCGTATATATGGAGCAGTGCGTCCAGAGCCCCCCTTTCTTGGACCACAGCCAGCAGGTCCATCAGGTGCGCAAAAGGGGTCTGCTGGAGTAACTTCCAGTGGGTGTTGCTCATAACGTTTTTCAATCCCTATATCGTATCCACGACAGGGGCCAGATAACACCTACCGTTGACCAGAGTTCCAGCCATTTTTGTATTCAGTTCAAATTACACAAAACGATAAAATGTTACACAGAAAATGAATATGTTACACAGGAAGACGATAAATTACACAGAAAGTTCAAAAACCCCAAACTAATACACAGAAACGTCGGTCAACTTCTCCTTACCCAACTTCTTCTTACCTTTTTCGCTTGTTTTTTTGTTGCAGGAAGTCTCGCGAGTGTTTACTGAAGGCCGAGAGTGCGAAGACAGATGTATGACACGTTAGTCGTCGCCGCAAAGGAGAATAACACCGTCGTCGAGCACCGAACAAGGAGAAGAGAGTCATAGGCGCAAAATGGAGAAGAAGAAACAGAAGAAGAAACAAAAGAGCCGCTTGAACGGTTTCGCCCGATGGGTTATCTCAACCGTTCGGCGGTTCCCAAAGGCGTTGAGGGTATTCTCAGCATTTCCACGCCATTTTTTTGAAACTTGAGCAAGAGGCAAAAAAGATATTTCCACTCCACGTTAGCTTCATCATAACGGCCGTTTCACGTTTTTGGATTTGAAGGGAAATAGATTGAAAAGGAAAGACTAAATAGGAAAGTGAAACATTTCAGGGACCATCCGGGAAACTGCAAACTTGTGGGGGATTTATAAGTAATTATCAGTAAATAAAATTGTAAGTACAAAATAAAATTATAAATAATGCCAAAATTAAAAATAAAATTTTATGAAAATAATATTTATTTCATCATTATTGAATTTTTTCAAAATAAAATTTTTAATAAATAAATAAATAAATAAATATATATATATATATATATATATATATATATATATATATATATATAATGGGAATATCTTCTTAGTACCGGTATATGCCTGGGCCCGCTTGCGTTCCTATATCAGGGTGGATACAACAAGCAAGCACTAACTTTACCTGCGTTTTGAATGGGGAAAAAAGGATGTGATGTTAGGACCATGAACTTATTCTTCAGTACAGCAAATGCCCGCTCGATCCTCGACCTCAACATGGAGTGCCTAAGGTTGAAAAACTCTTTCGGGTTTATCGGAGGCCTTCCACTATGCTCCTTTAGGTGATATCTAACGCCTCGATACGGTGCTATGAATCCATTCATAGTTGTAAATCCGGCGTCTACCAAGTAATATTTTCCTATAACACAAAATTATTACTTAATAAGGGATATTACAACAATGAGCGTATGATTTGATTTACGTGCCCACCTTCTATTACTTTTAGACCTTCGGGTTGTGGTCGTGAGATTGCATCTCTTAGGACCGTGAAATCATTCGCCGATCCTTCCCAACCAGCGAGAACGTATGTGAACTTTAGATCAGGGTTGACAACCGCGAGCAAATTTTGGGTTGGACCTTTTCGACTACAGAACTGTGCCAATTCATGCGAGGGGACGGAGGCATCGATGTGTATCCCATCAAGGAGCCCTATGCAATCCTACGCGGCGGAAGGAAACGTAAAGCAACATACACAACTTCATGAAATTTATTAGTACTTACA
The DNA here is from genome assembly GCA_902712375.1 of Dioscorea dumetorum. Lineage (NCBI taxonomy): Eukaryota > Viridiplantae > Streptophyta > Magnoliopsida > Dioscoreales > Dioscoreaceae > Dioscorea > Dioscorea dumetorum. Next base: position 143,999 of record CACTHL010000395.1, read on the forward strand.
TTTGAATTAGGTGATGGATTACTTTGAAAAAAGGGTACCAACTTGTGTTGCTCTCAATTTCCGGATGGCAAATGTTTGTGGGAGCATGCACGAAGTCATCACGAACGGCACATATAGCGCGCAGGACATTGTTAAAGTAACGGCTAATCGTTTCACCGGACCGAAGAAACTCAACGCGTATGGTTTGGTTCTTTGTGTTGTGTCCAACTATGTGCAAGAATATTGCCAGTTGTTCTTCTACGGACATATGTTTACTATCTACAAGTAGATGCTTGTCACGCATGACGGAGGCGAGATGGAGAAATGGTCCTACGTCCATCCTAAGGTAACTGACACAATAGTCTCGACTACTCCTTAAGATACGCTCCATGTGTTTCTTCCTAGTTAGGTCCCGAAACATTGATGGTTCTCTACGTCTTGGGTGCCTACCTAGGTCAGTTTCTTCAATCAAATATGCAACGATGACGACGATAGTTGTAAAGGCTGCTGCATAAGTTCTCGCACGTTCGTTAAGTTGGAAATTGTCCATCTACATGTTTAATGAGTAAGCTATGAGCATCGACTATGCTGTCCAAACAATGGTGTAGCACATGGCATCCTACGCAGCCAAGGTCAACGCGAGAACATGCGAAAATTATGTCTAATAACTATCATGCGCAAAAGCATATGAAGACAAACTACGACTAGTACGTAATTATTACTACGTGGCAACAGTTGATGCACATCCCAAAATAACAAATTCAATGTGACCAGTACATAATCATTAAAAAAAAACAACTTAAAAAGGTGAAAATTCTGCACAACAAAGGTGAAAACAACTTAAAAAGGGCCTGAACGAGCTAATTGTAGCCAATGGGATAAGAATAACTGCGTAGGTTGTCTGAAAAAAGAAAAAACACATTTCAAGAAAGTATAACAACATTCACAGCTAAAACACAACCAGGGAAAAAAATCAGCACCGTCAAAGCATAACCTGGGCAAGTATTCGACAGATAACAACAATCAAATTTGGATTAGTAGCATGCTGGTGTGGCCTAAACAAAAATATAATAGTGGAGTACAATTAAACAAAGGGATGAATTCAGCACAGCAAAGAAAAAAGTCAAGTAAAAAATGGATGAACCACCCAACTGTAAGACAATGGGATAAGAATAACTGCGTAGGTTGTTGGAAAAAAGAAAAACAACATCAAAACTAACAAAAAAGGTATAAAGCACCAAAACTAAAACACAAGCAGCTGAAAGAAGGAACTAAAAAAAAAACCATTGCTGTGAAAAAAAATATAAGACAACACCAAACCTGACAAAGACCATGTCATACCAAAATCAGCAAAGGAGCATCATTTCAAGAAAGTATAATAGAATTCACAGCTAAAACACAACCAGGAAAAAAAATCAGCACCGTCAAAGCATAACCTGGGCAAGTATTCAACAGATAACAACAATCAAATTTGGATTAGTAGCATGTTGGTGTGGCCTAAACAAAAATATAATAGTGGAGTACAATTCAAAAAAGGGATGAATTCAGCACAGCAAAGAAATAAGTCAAGTGAAAAATGGAAGAACCACCCAACTGTAAGCCAATGGGATAAGAATAACTGCGTAGGTTGTCGGAAAAAAATAAAAAACAACATCAAAACTCACAAAAAAGTATAAAGCACCAGAACTAAAACACAAGCAGCCGAAAGAAGGAACTAAAAAAAAACCATTGATGTGAGAAAAAATATAAGACAACACCAAACCTCACAAAAACCATGTCATACTAAACTCAGCAAAGGAGCATCATTTCGAGAAAGTATAACAACATTCACAGCTAAAACACAACCAAGAAAAAAAAATCAGCACCGTCAAAGCACAACATGGGCAAGTATTCAAGAGATAACAACAATCAAATTTGGATTAGTAGCATGCTGGTGTGGCCTAAACAAAAATATAATAGTGGAGTACAATTCAAAAAAGGGATGAATTCAGCACAGCAAAGAAAAAAGTCAAGTGAAAAATGGAAGAACCACCCAACTGTAAGCCAATGGGATAAGAATAACTGCTTAGGTTGTTGGAAAAAAAGAAAAAACAACATCAAAACTCACAAAAAGGTATAAAGCACTAGAACTAAGGCACAAGAAGCCGAAAGAAGGAACCAAAAAAAAAACCAGTGCTGTGGAAAAAAATATAAGACAACACCAAACATCACAAAAACCATGTCATAACAAACTCAGCAAAGGAGCATCATTTCAAGAAAGTATAACAACATTCACAGCTAAAACACAACCAGGAAAAAAAATCAGCACCGTCAAAGCATAACCTGGGTAAGTATTCGACAGATAACAACAATCAAATTTGGATTAGTAGCATGCTGGTGTGGCCTAAACAAAAATGTAATAATTGAGTAAAATTAAACAAAGGGATGAATTCAGCACAACAAAGAAAAAAGTCAAGTAAAAAATGGATGAACCACCCAACTGTAAGACAATGGGATAAGAATAACTGTGTAGGTTGTTGGAAAAAAGAAAAACAACATCAAAACTCACAAAAAAGCTATAAAGCACCAAAACTAAAACACAAGCAGCTGAAAGAAGGAACTAAAAAAAACCCATTGCTATGAAAAAAAATATAAGATAACAACCTTACAAAGACCATGTCATACCAAAATCAGCAAAGGAGCATCATTTCAAGAAAGTATAATAGAATTCACAGCTAAAACACAACCAGGAAAAAAAATCAGCACCGTCAAAGCATAACCTGGGCAAGTATTCAACAGATAACAACGATCAAATTTGGATTAGTAGCATGCTGGTGTGGCCTAAACAAAAATATAATAGTAGAGTACAATTAAACAAAGGGATGAATTCAGCACAACAAAGAAAAAAGTCAAGTCAAAAATGGATGAACTAACCAACTGTAAGACAATGGGATAAGAATAACTGCATAGGTTGTTGGAAAAAGAAAAAACAACATCAAAACTCACAAAAAAGTATAAAGCACCAGAACTAAAACACAAGCAGCCGAAAGAAGGAACTAAAAAAAAAACCATTGCTGTGGAAAAAAATATAAGACAACACCAAACCTCACAAAAACCATGCCATACCAAACTCAGCAGAAGAGCATCATTTCAAGAAAGTATAACAACATTCACAGCTAAAACACAACCAGGAAAAAAAATTTATTGTGTCGGGATGCAGTAGATGAAGAACTACACCAAGGGCCAAAATCAGAACACAACCAACACAGAACTTCATCGTGAGCAAATCATAATTTGGAGGAAATTAAGCAGGTAAGTAGGAAGGAAAAGTGCACAGAAGGTCGAAAAAATAAAGAGCAGGTAGTCTGACAAACCAGATCGAAGGAATGGTAATGGAGAAGTAGCAGTTGCCGCAAAAGATATCCCACACCTGAAATCCAACAAGAAAAATTAAAAGTAACGTATAAAACAATTACAAGAAAGGAACAATAAAAAACAAAGTGGGGCACCTGCAAATTGTGACAAAAGAAATGGCTGGAAAACAAAGTTCAACACAGATGCGCACAAGCGGGGATCGCGTCGGGATGCAAAAATAGGGCTTCTGTCAGGCGATTGTGGACATTAGCGACGACGGGGACGATGGGGGAAAAGAAAAAAGACTGCAAGGTAGAACCTAGGGTTGAACTCCTGAAATTGATGAGCTTGAAAAAAAAATAAATCCAAAAAAAAAAAACATAGACATAGATCGACCCGATCTCGCTACCGTGAGTGAGGAAAGGGAACGCCTTGAGAGATCTAAGACTTCTGTGAGGCGATGGCCGACATCGGAAACGACGGAGACGACGGAAGAGAGGGAATGAGCTGTATGGGAAAACGTACGCCTCAGCACCTGCAGGACATCGCCGAAAAAATTGAAACGAAGATAAAATAAAGCATACAAACAACACTGGTTCGAATTTCCTACCCGTGAGCGAGAAGGACGAACGTGTGGAGAGATCTACGACTCTATGAGGCGATGGTGGACATCAGTGACGACGGAGATGATGGGGGAGAAGAGAAGAGCAAACGAAAACTTAGATCGGGATGCGGAAGTGGGTGAGCGTTTTACTTCCAACGCTGACTTCGGTCAAAACGAAAGTGAATGGCTTCGGCCCTTTTTTGGCCGAAGTGTGATGGGGAAGTGGGGGTAATACTGAAGTGTCATGTCAAGCACTTCAGGCCCAAATGAAGCCAAACAAACGATCGGAAGTGGCGCAGAAGTCTCCACTTCCGCCACTTCCCCCCAAATGAAGCCAAACAAACAGGCTCTATATAACGGTGGAGGTGTCGGTTTATTTAATATATATATATATATATAGAAAAACGTGGCGCTTTTGGAGGCTTTTTTATCTCGTGGCGCTTTTGGAGGCTTTTTTATCTCGTCTTCTTCGTTCGAGAGCCATCGGAGAGGAGGATCGTATCCCTAACCCTTGAAAAGAGAGGATAATTGAAGCCGCCGAGCAATGGTGGGATCCTTTGTAGCATAGGGTTCCGCTTTTAAGGTTGAGTTTCTGTCTTCGGCATTTTGGTTATTTTTTGTAGCATAGGGATCCTTTGTAGCATAGGGTTCGATCGCACTCTCGTTTGTCTCCATTTCATTGTTGTTTTTCTCTCATTTGTGTTCTTTTGTGTATAAATCCCCAATTTTTGGTTATTTTTTTGGATCATTGGGTTTTGGTCTTGGGTGTTTAAGTTTCCGTTGTGGTGGTTTCATCGGTGTTGATATTTTTGTTTAGGATTGGTTGATTATATTTTGTTCATTTGGCAGCACTAATGCATTTGACTTTGGCGCCTAGTTTTTAGTAGTTTTATTGAATTGGTTTCTTTGGGAAAGAATGTTTTTTTTTCCGGTGATTATTGATAAATAATTTGTATGTGAATGGATAAATTCTTTAATTTTTGATAGCGCTCTCCCACATTTTCTTGCCTTGCATCTACTGTTGTAATTTGCAGTTTTCTTCATATTTGCAGGCTATGGTTTATTAAAGGTTTTTTTTTTTTAATGTTTTCATCCAAATGTTGTTTTCATCAGAAGAATAAACCTGGTGGTGAGCATATGCTTTGGGAAGACTTGTTTAGCTTAACTAATGGATTGAAAGAGTATTCAGTGAAGTGTTCATATGTAAATTTTGCATAAAAAAAAGTGCCTCTTTGATTTCTTCTGCTGCTGAATCCAAAACTGTGAAAAGCTTTGAAGTTGGTGTTGATTAGCATAAGGATGTGTTAGGTCCTATCATGGCTTCCTCTATGGCTGCCTCAGCGTTATTCCCTGCTTCCTCTTCCTCTTTTGCTGTAGCACAACCAGCAAATTCCTCCAAGCCATTTGGTGGGAGGCCCGAGAGTGTGGATGCCCGTGGCATTGTAGCTAAACCAGCTTCATCCTCTGGTGGTTTGCAGGTCAAGACCAGTGCCCAAGCTTCCCCAAAGATTAATGGGACTAAGGTCAGCTTGAGGAAAGATAGCCAGAAGGCTGAGGATGACGCCCTTCCTTCAGCTCCAAGAACATTCTATAACCAGCTGCCTGACTGGAGCATGCTCCTTGCTGCCATTACCACTATCTTCTTGGCAGCTGAGAAGCAGTGGACCCTCCTTGACTGGAAGTCAAAGAGGCCGGAGGTGCTTTCTGATGCATTTGGCCTTGGAAGAATTGTTCATAATGGTCTGGTTTTCAGGCAAACCTTTTCTATTCGCTCGTATGAGATCGGGGCTGATCGGACAGCATCTATAGAAACATTAATGAATCATCTACAGGTACAAGTCAATACATATAGACATCCTCTTCTGAACTTGTCATGTATATGCTTCTGATTTCTAATTGAAGTTTTGTGTATTCAGGAAACTGCCCTTAATCATGTAAAGAGTGCCGGGCTCTTGGGAGATGGTTTTGGGGCAACACCAGAGATGAGTAGAAGAAATTTGATATGGGTTGTGACAAAAATGCAGGTTTTCTTTGAACGCTATCCCATATGGTATGTTTATTAACTTTATCTCTTAACAAATAATTTTCGATCTGGGCATCCATTAAATTGTGCCTATGGTATTGATTGTTGTCAATTTAGTGGTAGTAATTATTTCCTTGCACAGATTTGTCCATGTTATTTACTCTTTGTTCTTTGCCTTGGTGGCAAACTGAAAGACTCCAAGAAAACTATGAAAACGAACATATTACAACTTTTGTATTGGTTCTTTTCTGTTTTGCATTGAGATTTGGGAATCTTGTTTAACATAAGTACTTGTTAAACGTAAGTACTAGTTAAATGTCTGAGCTAATATGGATTATTCCAGTACCATGCTACACCTCTTGCAATGCCTGTGCTACTTAATTTTAACTTTGGATTTGCTAGACTAATTCTGTCAGTTGTTTTGAGTTGTCAGTTGTCAAATCTTCAATCCTGATATCATAGCCATGAATGGAATGGATGGTCAATAATGTATTGCTTTGGAAAATTATTGCCTGTCACATGTAGATTTTAGCGGACAATTGGCTGCACCTGGCGAAAATTATGTGTCTACCTTTCCCTTGGCATTAATTTGAATGTGCAACACTTTGAGGACCCGATTATGTTGTTAAGAATCCAACACTGAAAAGGCAAAATCATGTGATGCTTTATATGTTCATTACTTGGGTCCAAATAAGTACTCTTTTCTGGGTTAGATGCACTTAATGATAGCCTGTTGCATTTGAAGTGATACAAAGCTTTAGTCCTTTGTTCCAATTGGAAGTACACAATTGCTATAACTATTACAAGATGTGGTATTTTATACTGTTAGCCTTTATGATGTTATCTTATTTTTCATAGGGGTGATGTCGTTGGAGTGGATACATGGGTAGGTGCATTCGGAAAAAATGGAATGCGCAGGGATTGGCATGTTCGTGATTCCCTAACAGGCCAAACTATCACGAAAGCTAGCAGGTTGATAATTGATCTCTTTCCTTGAAAATGTAAAGTTTTTGGAAAACATCATCATATGGGTACTTCTTTCTGTTTCTTTCATGCTTATGTTTCTCCTATGCATAACAGTTGCACTGCAGAGATTAATTTGGAATTTTCTTTACATTTAGTGTTTGGGTAATGATGAACAAGCTCACTAGGAGACTGACTAAGATGCCAGATGAAGTTAGGGGAGAAATAGAACCCTATTTTGTGGAACAAACTGTTACTGTGGATGAAGATAGCAGGAAGCTTCCTAAGCTTGACGCTGATACTGCTGATTATGTTCGAAAAGGTTTGACGGTAATGTTTTAGATTGAACATATAAATTATCTCTTGCACAATTGTATATGCCATCTTACATATGCCTTTCCTAATCTAGTGCAGCCTCATTGGGGTGATGTGGATGTCAATCAACATGTTAACAATGTTAAATATATCGGTTGGATGCTTGAGGTAATTATGCATGTGAAGTATTGGTGTTAATTGAGTTTACTGTATTAGTTCATTGGAAAATGTTGTTAGCATCGAGGCACATGGTTGCATGTGCTGTCTCCTCTGGTGATGCCTTTGCCATGATTATACCTGTCTAAACTTTTTTTCTCTTCTTTTATATGTTAATAAAAATTTATTTTTGGAGGGGAAAACACTTAGGATATACCTGATGCTAATTGGCAGATTAAACTTCTTCAAGCCAAAATTTCCTCTACCATTGATCTTCTTGTTATCTGAACTTGTTATGTCCTGGCTTTTCCCAACTATCTACTTTCAATTATTTTAAGACTTGGTCCAAGTTTATTATTCACTGACTGTATTGCTCCCTCATTTCCTGAATGGACAATGATTCAAGTTGTCATCATTTCCCTCCAATTTGGCCATCTGAAATGCGGCACACCCTGCCAAATATCTGCCTTGTTGATGGAATTTTTCATAGGATGGTCTTGCTTACTGCACTTGTGAATTCATCGGGACCATATTCATTTTGTTTTGCTTCCTCTCCTGATTTTCATACTTATCTACAATGCCAATGTGTTCAGTACAGCTTGCTGTTGAGACCTGTCTCTGCATTGAATAATCTTTGGTTGGTTATCCTGGCAATCTGTTTTTCAGTGCAATAAATATGATCTCTTCACGTATCTGTTACAGAGTGCTCCAATCTGCATCTTGGAAAATCATGAGCTCTCTGGCATGACACTGGAGTACAGGAGGGAGTGCGGGAGGGACAGCATGCTGCAATCTCTTACAGCAGTCTCCACCAACTGCAGCGACAACCCACAGGACGCTGGGATTGAGTGCAAGCATCTGTTGAGGCTCGAATGTGGGGCAGAGATTGTGAGGGGCCGAACGCGGTGGAGGCCAAAGCAAGCCAACCAGCTCGGAGAAGCAGGGTTTTTGCCAATCAGGAGCTCATAAACGGCCTGATCCATTATATAGCTTTAAGTGTATTGGTTGTGATATATCTTACTTTTCTCTACTGTATAATATATAAGGTGTGCTTTGTAGAGAGGGGGAGTGTGAGAGAGACCCAGCTTTCATATGTGGGGTGTTGATGGTTTCATGCCTTGAAGTTTTATTTGGTCGTTGACACAGTAAGAAATTTCATGCCCTTTGTAAGTAACCAGTGCAAGGAGACCTTGTGAACAGTAATGAAACCTCAGCTTCTTTGAAGATGATGTTTCTTTGGTTATCATCTTTCAGTGATAATTGAGTTATTAGTGTTCTTGGTCACTAATGATGATGTATGAGAATCTCAGAAATTGGTGTGGTGGTTGTGGAATTCTTTTTTTCTTTGGCAGAAATATAAAGAAATTAAGAAGCAAGAACCCCACCATTCCATTATTAGATCAAACAAAGAAAAATAAATAGCCAATCTCAGTGGTTGTCAAAATTGGCTGGTTACAATGGACGCAGGACTCCACCTAGACATTGAAAGGGAAAGCTAATTAGCAGTCTTGCTTTGTGGAAGTTTGAAATGATTTTGTTGTCACCCCATTCACTGTTTTTAATCAACATGTTGTTTAACCCTGTTTTATTTCCCGTAACTTTCAAGTCAATCGGAATTCATGGATGGCATTGGACACCGGGGACCATTTTTCCTCCAGGATTTTCCTTGTTGACGTTGATGTTTGATAAAAAAAAAATAAAAAATAACAAGGACAACAACAACAATAATTAAATGTTCAATTTAATATTGGATAAGAACAAGCCTTGGATAAATCCACAAAAAGATATTTAAAAGAAAAAAAAGAAAAATGACTATTAAAATTAAAAAAATTTTAAAAAACAAATGGAACGGTGAATCTCACAATTATCCAGGGCAATTATTGTAATATATCCACATTTAATGTGAATATATTTTGGGAAATCGCACATTGGTTCAATGTGGGAATCTAAAGCGTGTACTGGACAGGTGTCAAACAGTAAGAGGCAATTGAACCAGATGTTGTACAATACAGCACATTCCTGATGATGAGTATGAATACCTTGGCTGCGAAGAAAGTCCACGGGTTCTGCATAAATTGTTGTTTCTTCTCCTCTCTCTTTGCACCGTTATTAGGACAACCAATCCTCTTGCAGACACTGTAGAAGAAGAAGAAGAAGAAGATGTATCCACCATCAGCTCAGGAGATTTCATACTATGAGCATGTCCAGAAGAGGCATGAAGAGAAGGGCTGCCTCTATGCATGGTTCTTATTCCTCTCTCTCTCTCTCTCTCTCTCTCTCTCTCTCTCTCTCTCTCTCTCTCAATTGAAGGGTTTTCTATTTTCTTTTATTTTTGGTGCATGTTTTTATCAAGTTTCCATGGTTCTGTGTCTTCTCTATGACTTTGTGTGGTGTGTTATTTCATCAAATTTTCATGTCTTTTTGTTTTTTTTTTTAAAATAAAAAAAATGGATAAACTACATAGATTAAGATAGGGAAAAAGTTACAAGGAAATACAAGAAAAAGAGACAGCACAGGTGGGATTTAAACAACGCATCTGCCAGTTTAAAACAGTGACAACCTGGGTAGATAAATTGGAGTCTCTCTATATGTGTGTGTATATATATACATATATGATCATTCTTTTAGGTGATTTCTTGAAAGTTATTTTATGTATGTCTGTTCTTTTGTTTTGATATGTATGCTTTAGGAGTTGTTTCTTAGAGCTAATTTTGGATCTAGAGATGCTATTTCAATTAAAGGTTTTTAGACTATTTGATTGGTTTGTCATGCACAAATGTGGCTATTACCCAACCAATTATGATTGGGAGGGAGGATTATTTTCTTGACGGGGAAAATTATCCAGAAATACTTATCAAAGAAAGGTCACTAAAGTTTATAAATAAAAGTTTTTCTTACAAAGTGGATGAGCCCATTGTCACGGCATGTGTTCTACCACAATTGATCATCCGGTTCATATGCACTCACGCAACGGGCGTGTTGTTTGGGCTACAAATTTTAATTTTATAGTTACGGTTTTTTGGGCAATGAAAGTCTTGATATTATCAGACATCTTTCAGAGTAGGATCGGTTTTATTAGACCATACGCCATTTGATTTTAATGGATAAAAGTTGCTTTAATTAAAAAAAAAGAGAAAGGTTAGGAAACAACTCACAACTCACAAGAAAAAGGAGGTTCTTGTGTTTGTGCTTATATGCATTAATCACACAATGGTGAAAGCATGTGCTGTTGAAATTGTGTTAAAAGCCTGGAGGGACCCTCCTATCTGTAATGGTTGGATGCACCTTCAACGATATTTATTACTTATTTCTTTAAGATATATATATATATATATATATATATATATATAGAAAAGGATAAGAAGAAACAAAGATAGGCATCCATTGAAACTGACAGGGTAACCAAATGTGTAATTATATATCGAATGATGAAAGATTAATTAACAAATGTTTTGGTTTTGTGATGCAGTTTGTTTGCTGCATGTTGCTGTTTCTGTTGCTTTGAAACTTGTGAGTGCTGTCTGGATGTTCTCTGCTGCTGCTGTAGTTGAACAAGTTCAACTTGGAAAATAACAACTCTTTATGCTTGTGTTGATTTATGCATCCTTTGCTCTATGTTTGTACTTAATAAAGGGCATGTAACTTTCTCTTCACTGAGAGAGAAGCGTGTTGTGTTTGTGCTTAATTATCTAGCTCTAATTTGATCATGGCTTATAATGATATTGTTAATTACTTTTATAACCTCTCTCTCTCTCTCTCTCTCTCTGTGTCGTATTTGTCCGCAATTATCTTGCTCTAATCTAATTTGATCATGGCTTATAATGATATTGTTAATTGCTTTTATTTCAAGAACAAATATGTCTCAATCAGGAGGATGCCATCTCACCATTTATATACCCATTTTATTATCTTTTCAAGAGGAGGGCAAGTTCAGTGGTATAAATTATTAATTATTAACATTGACCGTAATCATTTATTAAATTGTTTTAATATTTTGATGAAATAGATGAGTTACAAATTTTTTTAAATGAAAAAAATAGGGATAAATTGACAAAGATAAACAAGAAGCAATAACAGATAAAGTCAAAAAAAACAATATGGAAAAACACCGACAAACAAAGAGGTTTATAGGTGAAGAGAGGCTCTCCTATGAGGGGGATGCTATAACATGCTCAGGCGTGGTAGTCAGTCATGTAGCCTACTATTTGCTTGTCAAATCTCTCTCATCTCTAGTATGGATTTTTAAAAACTGGATGGTCATCTTCACATCATTAGAAGAGTCCTTCATCTTCTGTCTTTTAACTTTAGAGATTACAATCTTCTAAAAGAAGAACTAGGTGACTAATATGTTGAAGAATTGATGAAGCTGTAAGAGTCTTAAAATTAAAATGCATTCATTTCTCACAAGCCATATGTACAAGAAAATAGCGCTAGCTTGCATGTCCCAAGACCCCTTGCATGAGATTTTAAGATTCTAGGGCTAGGTATCCTAGAGGTCTTTCAGGGACTAAAGGACTTGAGGCTACCTGAGGGCCTGTGCAAAGTAATTCCAGATGGACTTTGTGAGGGATGGTGGATAAATGGATAAACAAAGAGTCGACAATTTTAATTTCAGCAGCAAAGGACACATGTAATTGTTGGAACTTAATTTGCTGCATCTCATAACAAAGAGATTATCAAGTTTGAGGATTTTGTAATCCCATCCAAACTAGTTGAGCAGATTAATTTTTTGGTGACAGATGCTCTTGAACAAAATTGGAGTCTCCAAGAAACGTTAAACCCCATTGATTAGGAAATCATAGGAGCCCTTGTTAAATTTGATGTTAGGTGTCAATTTCTAAATTCTATCATCCTCTCTCATAGGAGTTGGGAACAAGACTTGTTCACAAGCTTCCACCTTTAAAAAGTCAATCTTTGTGGTGTTGGAGGCCAAAAAGTATAAAATGAGATCTTTAACAAACCCTATGGAGAAATGAGATCATAGGAGAAAACCTCTGGCCACAAGTACTTTTGTTATTGTCCCATAAGCTAATTGTCATGCCAAACGAGGATAGAGGCACCTTATAAATGATTGGATACGAGCCTTGAAATTAGCTAGAGAGCTTTGTACACTTAGCCGAAAGACGGACTTTCTCTGTTTGTTCAAGTGAAGATCCATGCATGTTAGATTGTTATGGCAATAGTTGAATTTTATTATTTGAGATATACACCAATGAACACTAGACACGACTTTGCATTACTATTTACCTAGAAGGGCATTATTAAACCCTTGGAGGGGAAGTAAACCCTACCTTCCTTAACAATATAGTCTACACAAATGCCTCCAATTGCGTTGTCAATGTTTGAGCTTTATACCAATGTCAATTCTCACCTAAAGAAATTTTATTCTAATATGGCCAATTGATTTGTCCAACAGAAGGGAAGTGTAAAGTGGCACATATATTAGGTCAAAATGGCCTTTAGAATTGAGCTAATAAAAGTAAGTGTACCACCTAAAGATATATAATTGGTTTTCCAGATAGTCAATCTTGATATGACTTTAGATAAGCTTCGCCCATTTCTATTACCTAGGCCACCTCCCTAAAATTGGCATCCCTGTATAGGTTATAGGCTGAGTGCTTGATAAGTAGTTCAGAGTTCTTAGTGAGGAGAGACTTGGTGTTAAGTCCCACTTTGTGAAATATAAACAAATCTCTTAGTAGATGATGGCTAGGCCTGAGATACCCTAAAAAAAGATAAAGTATTGGCTTAATGATCTTCATATGTTCTTAATCGTCCTTACGGTTAAAATAATGACGTCATCTCGTATGTTAGGGATAACATGGTTCCCTATAGATCCCTATGAAACTTCCTAGAGTACTCCAAAAGAGAGGACATAAATGAACATAGAGCTTAGAACCTTGGCAACTAACATAAAAGGTTTGGGGAAACAAGGTTACCTTGTCTAAGTGCCTACTGGTATATGATATAACTACATTGAGAACCATTTACCGAGGATTGAGGTTTTCAAAATACTCAGCATAATTTTAATCTAGTTTATTCAACGAAGTCAAAACCTTTAGTGGTTAGCAGCTGTAGTAAAAAATCCCAATCACATATACCAAAGGTTTTTGCAAAATCAATCTTGACTATGTTTCGGAAGATTCCCCTTTCCTAGAGACTAAAAATAGTTCCTCCATTACAACCATATTGTCTGTATATAATAAATATGTCCTTGATGAATTTTGTTGGTTTAGTAACATCAAATTAATAGTATTCCTAGTTGGTTTGCCAAGATCTTTGATATAATCTTAAGAAGCGAATTAATCATGCTAACTAGGCAAATTTTAGAAAAGTAGGTTGATGCTTCTACCTTTGTGATGAGAATAATGTTATCTCAGATGATCCTCTAAGTTGGCCAACCTGTTATAGACATCATTGTAGAGTTTGTAGATGTCTTGGCCTATAAATACCAAAACTTTTGGAAGAAGAAGATAAGAAAGCAATCTAGCCATGCTACTTTGTCGTCCCCCAGATCAAGGGTTACTAATTTGAATTATTCTTGATAGAAAGAGTTCTCATGACGGAATAGGTCCATCCGATGTTTGTGTATAATTAAGGAGATTGGACCTAGTTCAATCTAAATCTTGATTGAAGCCTTATCTTGAATTGGGAGTGGGAAAGGGAAGTGAAAGTCTTTCCTATCACATTGTTGCCTTTGTAAACCATGTTATCTTATATATTACTTTGGATTTGGTTTCATTTCAGTAACCATTGGTTATTGTGTGGCATAATTTGGTATTAATATCCCCTCCTTTGAGCAAGTATGATGCTCTTGCCACTTCCATTATACATCTTCTTGACTCAAAAGGATATGTAGGGATTGTGCTAGATCTGACTTGATGAGTGAACAATGTAGACATGGTTTATACATATGTTTCATGCACTATGCTTGTTTTCTCACATTAATTTCTCTACTTTTTAGTGATACTTTGTTTACTTTGTGTTTTAATGGACAGGAAGATAGGTTTCGAGGAATAAGATGGAGATAAGAGCTAATCATAGTTGAACAAAGGAGAAAAAAAAGCATTCTAGGGGGAAGCGCGTTCGTGCTTAGGCCTTGTTGAAGCCATGCGAGATCACGGGAAATGAGAATTTTGGGAGCAGAGAATAACACAACCAAGACTTTCCTAACATAATTGTGCCGAATAAAGCATGGGGGTGTTGAAGCCCAAGTAGATTACAGATTTTTGAAGAAATCACGTAGCACTAGCAACTAGCTCCTTACACAGCCTTGCTTCTGAAAAACACTACTATGCTCAAGCCCATGTAGATCTATGGAGGTTTATTTTTCATATGATACAAACCCTGAAATTCGCTAGTAAAGTGCATGGCTGTAAACATGGCACAAATCACGGCCATGCACTAGTCATACCTGCATATAAAAGCCCCCCAAAGTTTGGTTTTCAAGGGGACATTTTGGTGGAGAATAGAGACAATGGCTAGGGTTTCAACGGGAGAGATGAAGGCAATCAGACAAGGGCGGATTGATGTTGTTCTTGTGGTCTGGAGGCATTGCAATCGGTGATTTAGTTTACTCCATCCTTTTGAGTTCTACTACATCTATTGGAAGGCGTCTGAGGGAGTTTTTGCAATGATTTTAGTCCTCATGTTGTATTTGGAATATAATTTGTTACTTTTAAATCTGAGAGGCTGAACTGTTATTCGGTGCCTTTGGCTATGAACCTCTTGACTACTTGTATTTAAATTCCTTTTGTTATTTTGGCTATGAGCATACTTGTGAATCTTCTATGTTTCTTCATGCTTGTAATTATTAGTACTAGGGCTTTAATTCCATATTTGATTATCGTGACTAGTATTGAGAAATCAATCATATTATATTGCACATAGAATATAGGTATTGAATACATGTCTAGATATAGGATGTATGGTGCAAAACTCTTCATATTAGGGTTAAACCTAATAGAGGGCTCATAGAGTGTCAAACAATTTTAGGAAAATGATATATTACCGTATGGAAATACGATTGATTGGCCGGACCAAAGGGATCAACTAATCTAGGAATCTCTATGGTCCAAGAGTGCTCTACCAATAGACAATTTAGGAATTTGGTGCAATGATGTTGTGAGGGGATTGAACCCGAGGCCGCCTCTTCTACTAATTTTATCCAAATTTCGTCATCACTCCTCCATTTGAGATTTTCTCAATTAGGTTTAGCATACCAAATCATTTTTCCAACTAGAATGTAGACATTCAATTAGTTTCAGGAGCATTGGTCTTTGTTGGATCGACTACCTAATCCTCGGGTATACTTTAGTACTTCTTATGATCCATACACTTGTTGTGTATACGTAAAGGGTGTATCATGATTCTTGTGCTTATTCCTTACGAGAAGTCTACAATATTCTTTGATAGGTTCCAAAGTGTCCAATGATTGCATGATCTCAATCTTGGTTATTTTATGGATCCAAAAGGTAGATTTACCCTAAATATGCAACCTTTCCTTTAACCAAGTGAGTTTTTCTGGATAGTATAAAAGTGCCTTTTCCTTCTTGTTAGGGCTCATTTCACCATGCTGAGATCAAGTTATTAAACCCATCGGAGGAGCACTTGGTCATTTCAAATTTGAAGTATCAACTTATAAATAAATGGGTTCTCACCATCAGTCAGATTGAGATATGATCAGAGCTCAATCAAGGAAGACAAAGATAATGAACTTTAGGGAATTGTGACATCTAGTTGAGTCTTATAATAAACATATCGAACATGACCCAAATGAGGTTCACTTGTTGGTTGGTCTAGGTGAATTTCATGCCTCTCAAAGGTGGCTTGCCCAAATTTAGATTATTCAAAAGGCCCTTAGCATTTCAAATGTCTTCTAGATCTGGATCCTAGAATTTTTATCCTAAGTTGAGAATATTGCATTGAAGTCTCCATACATATCCCATGATAATAATGTAGAAGCCCTACTTACCCTAATTTTCCTCCAAAATAAGCTTTTAAAGCAACTAAATTAAGGTAGAGTAGAGTCGCAACTAAAGTACTTGAAAAATAATAGCCGTAAAGATAAAGAACTCAGATTTTATATGGAAAACCGCCAAACTAAATTAGGGCAAAAAACCACAGGCAAGGATAGAAGAATTTACTAAGTGAAGGAAAAAATAATTAGGAGTTACACTCTCTATTTTGAAGAAAAAAACAACACTTTCTTAGAATAGAAGATAAAATACTAACTCTCTATTTTTCTCTTCTACTCTTTTCTGCTCTCTTGATTGGTGGTACAAAACACCTTCATCCCTCATCTCTATTTATAGGAGGGAAAGAGAGATAATTAAGCCATAATCTTGACCACCTAATCTTTTCACCACCTAATTTCTTCATTTTTATGTTTTAAGTATTTTGGGTTGTGATTGGTTGGTGAGCAGCCTATTTTGACTAACAATTCTCCCACTTGAAGATTTTGTTGATAGTCAATCAGGTCTTCACACCATTCTTACAACCTTGCCATTTGATATTACTTACATTTCTGTCAAGCCACAGGAAGATCGACACCATATGAATTTGTCAGTGTTGATTGCTTTAGTCATGAAATCTGCTATGTTGTTCTTAGTATGACTCTTCTGCATGCCTACCGTTCCTTCTTCGACTTTCTCACAAACAAAGTGATATTGAACTCTGATATTTTTTGTCTTGGAATGGAATGCCGGATTCTTTGCAAGATGCAAGGCACTATAATTGTCACAATATAGAGTGATAGTCTCTTGTTTGCACCTGAGTTCCTCTAACACCATTTTCAACTACATTGCTGCTTTGCTGGCTTGTGTAGCTGCTAGATATTCTGCTTCCTTCGTTGATGTAGACACTACTGATTGCAGTTTGGAAACCCAGCTCACAGCTCCTCTAGCAAGTGTGAACACATATCCTGTAGTGGATTTTCTTTTGTCAAGATCACTTGCATAATCAGCATCAACATATCCATTAACAATAAAGTCTGCCCCCTATAATATAATACAACATCTGAGGTTCCTTTTATATATCTGAGAATCCTCTTAACAATATTCCAATGCTCTCGACCAGGATTCACCATGTACCTATTTACCACTCCCTCTGCATATGTAATGTCTGGTCTTGTATAAATCATGGCAAACATTAGGCTTCCCACTGCTGATACATACTGTACTTGAGACATCTCTTTCCTCTCTTCTTCATTGTTAGGACTCATACTTAAGGATAACTTAAAATTAATAGGAAGTGGGGTAGAAATTGACTTACAATCTTGTATGTTGAAGCGTCGCAAGATCTTCTTTAGATAATTCTTTTGAGAGAGCCAAATCTCCCTATTATTTCTGTCTTGGTAAATTTGCATCCCTAAAATCTTTTTTGCTAGTCCCAAGTCCTTCATTTCAAATTCCCTAGCCAACTGTGCCTTCAATTGCTCGATACTATCATTGTTCTTTGCCGCCACCAACATATCATCTACATACAACAATAGAAGACAAAATCATCTTCTCCAAACCTCTTAACATTCGTACAAGGGTCTGCGTTCAGTCTGCTGTATCCAAGGCTCATGATGAAGGAATCAAATCTCTGGTACCAACATCTTGGTGTATGTTTTAGACCGTACAGAGATTTGTTCAACCTGCAAACTAAGTTCTCTTTACCTTTTTCTTCAAATCCTTATGGCTGGAGCATGTATATTTCTTTTTCAAGATGTCAATGAAGAAATGCAGTCTTTACATCCAACTGTTCAAGATGCAAGTCAAAAGTAGCACACATCGCTAGAACTACTAGGACTCGTGGTGAGTCGAACCACGAGGTGAAAATATTTCGTTGAAGTCGATTCCTTCCTTTTGGGCATATCGTTTCACCACCGGTCTAGCTCGATAGCGATCTACCCGATCATCACTATTGCACTTGAACTTGTAGACCCATTTATTACCAATGGGTTTTCTCCCTTGTGGTAGTGGCACCAGCTCCCATGTCCTATTTTTATAAAGAACTTCAATTTTTTCTTGCATTGCTGCCATCCATTGAGATGCATCTAAATTATTCAATGCTTCTTGGAGAGTTGATGGTTCTCCATCCTTAGTTAGAAAGCAATATGTAACATTCCCTTCCATAATATAGTCAGAATGCCAACTTGGTATCTTCCTCGTACGAGTTGACCGCCGAACTTTTGGAACTCCAAATTCATCTAGCTCTTGTTCCATGTGCTCGGATGTAGCTTCAACATCTTTTTCTACTTGTACTGGTGTAGTCTTTGTGCTTTCTTCTAAAGTGCTTTCACCATCTGCTTGCTCTTGTTCTTTGTCTTCTATGAAGATAACATCTTTGCTAATTACAACCTTAAGGGTAGTGGGATCCCACAGGCGGTACCCCTACACTCCTTTAGCATATCCCAAAAATATAAATTTTTTGGATTTTGGATCTATCTTTGTAGTTTCTAAGGTATTATACATCACATATATAGGACTTCCAAATACATGAAGGTTTGAATAGTCCACTGGCTTACCAGTTCACATCTTCATCGGTGTCTTTAACTCAGTTACAGTTGATGGAGACCGATTCACCACATAAGAAGCGGTGTTGTCTGCTTCTGCCCATAATTTCTTGTTCAGGCCTACAGCTCCCATCATTGTTCTTGTTCTTTCTAAAAAAGTCTGTTTATCCGCTCTGCCACTCCATTTTGTTAAGGAGTGTATGATGTAGTAAACTATCTTTTAATGCCTTCTTACTTACAAAATTCATCAAATTCTTTGCCAGTATATTCTCCTCATTATCAGTCCTCAGGTACTTGATCTTTTCACCACAATTAAGCTCGACCCGCGCCTTGTAGAATTTGAAGACTTAAAATACATCTGCTTTCCTCTTGATAGGGTACACCCAACATCTTCTGGAATAATCATCAATAAATGATATAAAATAATTTGCTCCTCCCAAGGATGTAACTGGTGCTTGCCACACATCAGAGTGAACCAATTCTAGAATTTTTTTGCTTCTAGAATTAGATGTGTTGAACTTTAGTCGATGTTGCTTGCTTACAATGCAATACTCACAAAAGGGTAGTGTTACTTTTATGAGACCTTGAAATAGATTTCTCTCTGCAAGAATTTTTATTCCTTGCTCCGATATGTGTCCAAGCCTTTTGTGCCTTATCTTTGCAGATCTTTCACTCGGACTTATCATAGCAACTGAAGCTTCTCCTTCTTACAGAGTCTCCCCTTTCAACATGTACAAATTTTCTTCTATCTTGTCTAATTTTATTAATACAAGCGCACATCAAATTATCTTCATGATCTTATTCTGGACTTCAATTTTGCAGCCAAGATCATCAAGTTATCCAATAGACAACAAGTTCTTTGTCAGACCTTCCACATGTCAGACTTTTTGAATAGTAGGAGTTGTACCATCATACATCTTTAGTTTGATGGTGCCAATACCAAAATTTTCAAAGCTTGATTATTGCATCTGTATACAGAACCTCCAGAGATAGGATTGTAGTGATAGAACCATTATTTTCTGGAAGTCATATGAAAGGTTGCTACGGAGTCTAGAAGCCAAACATCAGCAAACTTTTTCCTTGTGTTTGTTGCTACCTCACATACCATGGCATTTCCATCATCTGAGATGCTTGCAACATTTTCTTGAGGATTAGAATCCTTCTTATTTAGATTCTAACAATATTTTTTCATATGACCCTTCTTACCACAATTGTAGCATTTGAAGTTTTTCTTGCTCCTTGATTTAGATCTACCTTGATTGTAGCTCCCACTTCGACTTTATTCCATTAATCTTCCTCTCATCACCGTTAAGGCCTCCTCTTGATACGAACTTGCCGAGCTGTCTTATTTGTTCTTGCGCCGGCTCTCTTCTTTTAGAATAGCAGCGGCACTATCGTCGAAGACAATAATGTCCATGGAAACATTATTTGTTAGATTGATGATGAGTTGCTCATATGAATCTGGTAAGCTTTGGTGTAGAAGTTTAGTGCATTCACTTGACTCTAGTTTCTGCCCTAATGAAGTGAGTTGGCAAAATAGAGTATTCAATGTGTTCAAGTGCTCTTTCACTGAAGTGGATTCTGCCATATGCAAAGTGTAAAGCCTCCTTTTGAGAAAAATTTTATTGTGGAGTGACTTGGCCTCATACAATTTTGTGAGGTGATCCCAGATCTCCTTCGTTGTCTTCTTTTTATCTATGCTTGATAGAATTCCATCAGCTAGTGCGAGATGAAGATTTGCAATGGCATTACCGTCGATCTCATTCCACTTATCATCTTTAACCTCAGCTGACATTTCAATAATGGCTCCTAAGCAATTATCCTTCCTCAGGATAGCCTGCATCTTCAGCTTCCATAGTGAGAAATTACTCCAATTGAATTTTTCAATATCATACTTTATTGCCATTGCTTCTGTCACAGACTGCTTCAAGAGCAGTAACTAGTTCATACAAGGGGTGAATAATAACCTAACTTATTTTCTGATGTTTAGGATCCACTATTAGTGGTAGCCACAGAGCTTACAATAAGTAGATATATATAGACACCCTAAGCCTCGCTCTGGTACCGCTTGTTGAAAAATAAAGGAACCAAGTAGAGTAGAGTCGCAACTAAAGTACTTGAAAAAATAATAGCGGTAAAGATGAAGAACACAGATTTTACGTGGAAAACCCCCCAAACTAAATTACGATAAAAAATCGCGGGTAAGGATAGAAGAATTTACTAAGTGAAGGAAGAAACAATTAGGAGTTACAGTCTCTATTTTGAAGAAGAAAACAACTCTTTCTTAAAATAGAAGATAAAATACTAACTCTCTATTTTTCTTTTCTACTCTTTTCTTCTCTCTTGATTGGTGGTACAAAGCACCTTCATCCCTCATCTCTATTTATAGGAGGGAAAGAGAGATAATTAAGCCATAATCTTCACCACCTAATCTTTTCACCACCTAATCTCTTCATTTTTATGTTTTAAGTATTTTGGTTGGTGATTGGTTGGTGAGCAACCTATTTTGACTAACAAGATAGTAGTGAACATTCACCTGAATTGGTTACTCATGTTTGTGGATGCCACTATTAGACAGTAGGGTTAAAAATGGATCAATGTCATTTCCATCAAGGAGCTCTTCCATCAGTTGATCATTCCAAAGGAACCTTGGGAAGGGGTGAAACAAAGTAGTCTAGTTGAGGGGACAACATTAGATTTTAGACCAATTGGTTAACATTTATGAGTTTTGACCTATGAATGCAATAGATGTATGCATTATCGAGATTTAAGAAATCCATAGTTAATAGTATCTTGGAGGGCCTTCCAAGGCCTCAAATGTTCCACGATATAATGATCACTGATCAAGGGAGCTGGTTTGAGCAGACGGTTTAAAGCGTCCCATTTATGTCCCTGAGTGGGCAGCAATTCGAACGATTTCTAATTGCCTAATGTGTTTAAGGTAGCCAGATTTGTGATTGCAAGGTTAATTTAAAACAATGCCACATGCCATATACAATTTATCTAATTAAGTATTAGTTTAATTGGAAAACAATAGAGGGTTTACTTCAAAGAAACATCTTATTACTGCCTTCTTTTTTGTAGATTGATGGGGCTGAGGCTGGTAATCTATCTCCTCATTCTCGAGTGACGAAGGTTTCTTCTGCTTCATACTACATTGCTTGATTTAAGGAGATTCGTTTAGGGGAACTGTGCTTGTTTGTGTATTTCAAAAGTTTTCTCTTTTTGCAAAGTCTGCACCTAGTTCATTCGACATGGAAACGAGATGTTTGGATTTAGGGTATGGATGGGGAAGGGGTCAGAAATGAATTATGTAACCTCCTAAATTTCTCATTGACTTCTTGAGAATTTCCTTTTTTCATGGTGTTATTATAAATTAAACAAAGGCTTTTGGGGTGTGCCTTCCTCGTGTAAAGCATGGTGGAGCATTAAATGATGGCATGGGTCATTATGCTTCCATTAGTGATGGTTTTGGCTTTAGTCTTCCGAGCTTAAGAATGGGTTAAATTGGAGATCTATAACCATCACCATGTTACTGACTCAAGAGTAGTGGAAGCTTATTAGCTTTGATATTTAAAGTCTATAAACTTCTCAAACACTTTTACCTAGTTTTTTAAAGAAGATAGATTCAACAAGCAAGGAAGAGCGAAGGTTGTGGTGCCATCTTAGGGCCCTTAGCAAGAACCAATCATGCTTATTAATCAGAATAAGTTCAATTCAAGGTAAGGAATAGTGCTATTGTTTACTCACTATCTTGATAATAAGGCAATCTTGATGATTACTTGAAACGAAGATTTAGATAATGTTGGTGCTTACTTGAAGTGTGAAGCTACTTTTGAAAGTCGGATAGCAATATGCCCTAACGAGAGAAAGAGCTACCTTCTAAGGATGTGTGAAAGCTACTATTTTTCGTGTTAGTTTCTTGTTGAAATAAGTGGTAAGACCACAAGTGTAAAGGAAGTTAGGTCTCAGAATAACCAATTCTTTGTTAGTAAGGAAGTCTTGTGAGCCGGACTATACATGCACGTATTTATACTTTTTGCTATCACTATGAATGCACTCCCCTTTTGTCATAACCTATATGCAAATGAGACTTTTAGTTTTTAAGAAGCTTGAGAATGAGCACATTTCTCTGTTTATCATCTATTTTGCTTGAGGATAAGCAAAATCTTAAGCGGGGTTTATTTGATAAGTGCTTAATTATATATTTTCCCTCATGTAACTTAATGTATTTATGCTTGTCTTCAAGTTGACTTTTTTCTAATTAGGTACTTAGTTGTTCCACTTATGCTTTCAGGAGAGAAAAGGCACACAAAAGATCAAGGGAATGGATTCGGGAGCAAAACAAAGCCAAAATCGATAACTGTGATTTATATGGGCAAGTACACTAACACACCCCTTGCGTGTGTCCGCAAGTGCACAGGTTGTCTCATAATAAAGTGTCCCAAAGGGGATGGGTTGTCGAACCACAAGGAACAGAAGTACTAGTACTAACTATAAACCTCGTTATCTAGCCTAAAGGGTAAAGTGGAAGTGATCTAAGGAAATAGAACGAAGTCTTAATCCGGAAAGATGGGGTATTTAGCAATGCTCCTCCCAGTATTACAACTTGAAGTATATAGTTCAACTACACTCTTCAAATCAAATGGTCTGAGCCACTGGTATCCTAAAATTTCCGAATCCCGTTCACACGGCAATTGACGACTTCTTTAATACAACCTCCTTAATCGTGACCTGCAATGTCACAAGGAATTTGTATAAGAGTGATACGCTCTAGGGATTCCTCAAAAGATCAGTTGGGTACCCGAAGCAAGCTAGCTCTTTCGCAAGACCACTAGCCACTAATCAAGAATAAACCCTAACAAGATCTGTCACATCCAAGGGCTTAATTGATTGCATTAATCAGATGGGACACGAAGGTAGGTGTTGATCAAAACAAAGGGGGAAGCGGATGCTCCTCTACCTAAGGCTCACTTTTCACCATCTTAAATCTCGCTAGACCTATTATAGTGGGACCTCCCGACAAGAACATTCACAAACTTGATCAATGTTGTCGCATACAAAGATCATGAACATTAACACTACGAGATTGAAACTCATAACAGAATGAGTTAAAGAGCAATAAATCAAGCCATTCACTAATACATCCTAGGGTTCACATGTCCAAATACCCACTAGGGTTTAGCTCTCCATAGAGAATTACACAAAACAGTAAATACAAGAAAGAAAGTTCATGAAAACCATAAAGAAAACCCCCTTTAGTTCGTGATGTTGGCCTTGGTGAGCGGCTCCACACTTCTTAAGAAATCCTCTCCGATGCTAGATGTACCACCTCCAAATCAATGTCATCGACAACTCTCAAATGCTATGATGAAGTAGGAATCTTTGAGCTTTGGTGATGGAAAGCCACCTTGGCCGCAGTGACTCTAATCCGAAACCCTAGCCACCAACTGGCAAAGAAGAGCACAAGAGATAACCTAAACATAGGGCTGAGATAGCTTTTATAGTATGAAAATCGGGTCTCCCCATGGTTGTGGACAATATTTCCCACTGCCATGGACTTTTCTGTTATTCGGAATTTTTCTGCTACAACAACTCCGCTACAGTACATAGCCGTGGAAAATTGCCCCACGGCCATGGACCTCTCTGGAAATCTTCCTGGAGATTTCCCACAGCCGTGGATAGGCGATCCACGGCCCTATACTCCTCTATTTGGCTTTTGATTGTTCTGAATTGCTCACCACGGCCATGGCAAGTATTCCCACGGTCGTGGATCTCTTTGAACTCCATAGAACTGGTCCTTTTTTGCTCCATTCTCACTCCAGAAGCCTCTAACACTTAACCTATACCAAGGAGCAAACTATGAACGCTTAAGCCCATAAACTGATATAATCCATGCTCATATGTGACAATCCATGCCAATAAGACATGTATATTCAAACACTTATCATACATATCAGTGTACCTGTCCGTGTAGTTCATGGTCACTGGTGAGCGAGGTAACCCAGGGTATGCGCGAGCTGCAGCATGCATGACCGAGCACTCCTGAAGTATCCCATACTGATGAGAACAAGGCCAAGCAAATGAGATACACTCCCATATACAATTAGGGTTTCAAGGAACACATCTCGCATGGAACATGGACAGAATGAGAGCACACGACCATGTAGTTCATCAACTTGAAGAAATTCAAGGCTACAATATACACGGTTAGCAGAATATATACACGACCATGTACTTCGGGAATCCCGATTGGGATAAGTCATCACGACTAGACGGGCAAGATACACGCCCGTGTTCTTGCCTTGTACTGGGTGAATTTCGGAGGATATAAATAGAAGGCCGAAAATCTTATTACAGAGGTTGGACTTTCTGGAAAAGACCCATTGCAACTACTAGGGTTTGGAGGTGAATTTAGAGCAGGATAAGGAACTTGAAGGAGCCGACGATAGCGGTTCACATCCTTCCTTGTTTAGAAGACATTGAGAGGGGATCTCTTTACTTCATGTTCACGGTTGTAGTTTAATTTTATATTTCTTTTGATGAACCCCTATGGACGGGTAAACTTTTTTCTATGTTTTGATTGATGTTGCTTGGGATGACTTCATATTAAGATTGCTATTATTATAGAACTTGCTTCATTTAATTGGGTTAATCTATGTTTCTTAATTTCTGAATTAGTGCGCGAGAGTGATTTTTTCTTATTTGATGGCGTGATTGAGATCTAGGGATGATATTGCTTTAGATCACACATATATAAAAAATTTGAGAGCGACTACTAGAGATAGGAAGCTTGATATCCTCTTGGGTAGGGTTGTGTAGCGAGAGCTCCAATTCTTAGGGATTTCCCAGAACTCTATGCAATCGTGTGGAAGTAGGGGAGAAAGATATTCAATCCTACCAAACATGGGATTAAGTGCGACTTGAGAAAGCACCTAGTGTATTTTTGATTTTTCTCGGTCCAACGAGACTTATGTTTTCTATTTGATATTGTGATAAATTCAATTCTTAAATCCTAAGTGAAATCTTTCTAAACACCATCTTCTTATTTCGGATTTAACCAATCTCAGTCAACAATCCTTAACCTTTATAGTCAGTGATCTAGCCATATTTCATACTCGTGTTCTGAGTTAGATAGCTATAATTGAGTTATTACTAGTATGTTCTGGTTCGTGTGGATTCAAACTTTGCTTTATAGCACTGTATTACTCGATAGGGGATGTAGACTTACGTGTGACTCACTGAGTCCTCATTAATGATAATGGTGATGATGATGATGATGATGATGATGATGATGATGATGATGATGATGATGATGATGATGATGAGGAGGAGGACGATGAGGATGAGGGAGGCATTAGTGTAGAAGAGAGAATTACCGTTAGTTAATATGGTTGAGGATGTTTAAGAGTGGCTTAGCATTTCTTCTAAATTGAGGTTTGTGGTCGGATTTATGCTTGTGTTTGAGTTGAGTTACAAATGTTGGCTTGTGAAAAAAATTTGGAAAGAATTGAGTTTGAGCTCATTGTGAATTGGTTAGGGTTCAACCAACTAAGTTTAAGTGAGTTGGTTTCATTGAGTTAAATTTAAGCTAGATTAGTCTTGATTTAGGGATTTAGTCTATCAATTTGGGTTGAACTAGTTAAGTTAGATTTTGTTCACGTCAACCAACATAGTTTAGGAAGATTATATTAGACTTGGGGTTGGTTCAAGCTGGTTTGGGAGGGTTTAACACAAACTGAGTTGATTTAAGCTCAATTAGAGTTAATTCCAACCCACTTAACTGAGTTTAAGCCAAATTTGAGGTCATTTTCAAGTATTTGAAGTCAATTTTGAGCCGATTTGAGTGAGTAGGCCCAATTAGAGAGTTGGTTATTTACTGTATTTCCTTTTACGAAAATAGTTCAGTTGTTAGTTATTAGTTGTTGTTTTATTTATTTTAATTTATTCTATTTATAGGCTGGGGTCTAGGCATAGGAGAGATCCCTGTTGAGAAGAAACCTAAAGAAATGTATGTGAGTCAGTAATGGATGCTATTTTTCAAAAGTATTGTCTGAAATGGTTATTCAGTTGTTTATAAAAGTTTTATTTAGTATCATATATTGCTTCTAAAGAAGTTTCTTATGTTACTATAATTGGGCAGGAATGCTTATATCTTATTTTTACACAAGTTAATTTATTGTGTTTTTATAAACATGCCTATATTTAAGGTTCTTGATATTCACTAAGCTACGTGCTACTACTTCGTTATTATGTGATTTATGCCATGTATATATATATATATATATATGACGTTTTAGAAATATATATGGTTTGAAACCTTTCACAATGAAATAAAGCAGTGGAAATGGAATTTTTCCATTGATGAACGTCGATATCATTGACGGATTTAGTGGCAAAATTCCAACCAAAAGGATTTGGCACCTTTATATATATATATATATATATATATATATATATATATATATATCTGTGTGTGTGTGTGTGTGTGTGTGTGACTTTTTAGAAATATATATGGTTTGAAACCTTTCACAACAAAAAGGAGCAATGGAAATGGGAAGGATTTGGCACCTCGAAACATATTATTCACCAATATTATGCTATATCTAATGAAATATTCCATTTGTTATAGTTTATGTTAGAAATTCCATTAGAAAAAAAACTCGAGACTTCAACGGAATTATATATAATCAGCAATAGATCTTTTGGCTATCACCAATGGATCTTCTATTATCACTAATGAAAGTCATAGACTCTCCAAATGGATCTATATGGCTATACAATTTGAAAGCATTTCCGCTCAAAGAATGATGGTGGTTATTGTTGTAGATAATGTAAATACATGTTGCTTGTATGGTTACTAACCTTCTTTTTTTTATCTTTTGATGATGATCCAATGGGCGATTCATGGTACGGGATGGAAGGAAACTGCTATTGGCACATTGCCTTTGCTTTTCCTTATGGACAAAACTTAAAAGAGTATTTGATATAAGTTTTTATGTTGACGAGGGATGGTTGTTTGGGCTTAAAGTATAAAGTGATACTAATCAATTGCCAACTATTTCTATAGTTGCGCCGCAGGGCACTTTTGGTGCTTCACGGTATGAAGATATGTGATTATCAAGGATATGAAATACCAGGCCTTAACTTTGGTTTATATTTGAAGGCTTTGTTAGTGGAAAATGATTTATCTTTCAAGGCTGTTGTCGATGCATATGTCCAACCTGCCATAAAATGTTTATGTTAAGCACATTTATGATGCAAGTGGATCTACGAGAAGACATGGCAGCTGTGAACATGAAACTATAAAGCTTTGATGATTTAAAGAAAAGTATAGTGCAATTGATAGGTGTGTCAAGGTGTGATGGCACCATCGTTGCCACAAGGGCATAGGTCGTCAAGTATTAAAATCTCTCATAGGTGGGTGAGAGAAAGTCATATTCTCTAATGCCCCAAGAAATACTTTTACTTCATTTTCGTAATCATTATTTAGTATACTAAACAGGAGCATGATTGTTTTAATTGTAGATAACATAAACAAAGCAAAGAATGCCACCAATCAAACTAGAATGAGATGATAACCAAATAGAAGAAATAGGCCTCGAACATGGATCCTCTGGGGAGAGATGAAAATGTGGTACGCCCCTTGTGTATCCGCAAGTGCACGGGTCGTACAAGTAGTATAATGTACCCAAAGGGTAGGGTAGTCGAATCCACAGGGACTGGTATAGCTTCTAATACT
The DNA here is from genome assembly GCA_902712375.1 of Dioscorea dumetorum. NCBI lineage: Eukaryota > Viridiplantae > Streptophyta > Magnoliopsida > Dioscoreales > Dioscoreaceae > Dioscorea > Dioscorea dumetorum. The sequence continues at coordinate 172,614 of CACTHL010000395.1, forward strand.
AACGTCCTACTTAATATCTAACCAAACTGAAGATAAAGGAATTGACTTTGGACTAACTTCGAGGAAGTTAAGGGAATGGAAAGTTCACCAAGGGAAGATTTAGGTTTGACTCGATGGAGGAGATGGGGCCCCGGGGTTGGTTTTCTGACGTTCACTAACTCAGTCTTTCTCAGTAATTATCAGGGATGGCTTCAGTTCTAAACCTAGTTATGCTATAAGCATGTGGTTTCTAGCACTGCCGAGCCCTAAGTTGAACTCCCTCTGCTTGCAACAATCAATAAAGATTCACAAACCTAGATAGGAGAACCTAACTACCAAGCATCAAGCACTAAACAACATACAAGATAGCCAATAACCTTGATTTATTGAAATGAACAAGACAATCATAAAAACTGCAAGTAAAGACAATGAGTTCGAGCTACAACGTCATACAACCACCCCTGGGGCTCCCTTAAGAGTTTAGCCCCTCATGATAACAACCAACAAACACAATGCCAAAGAAATTACAAGACATGGAGTTGAAAACTCCCTAATTTCTTGCATCCTTGAGGTTGTCGAAGGATCTACGATGTCATGTAATCTCCCTCCAATCGGCCTACCATACGCTTGGCATTCCCTTGATGAAGCTGAGGATTAACCCTCAAAGCTCTCCCTTTCTCTCTCCCAAAGATCGCCCCCCAAAAGTCCCCCAAAAACCTTAAGTTTTTAGGGTTTTAATGTTTTCCCGATGTGAGCACGGGCGTGCTGAAGCCGTGCTTCAAGCCGTGCAGATTACGGCCAAATAACTCTTCAGAAAACTCACAAACCTGTAATCTGCACGGGGAACAGCACGGGCGTGCTTAGACTGTGCTGAGGTTTTCACGACCGTGCTCAGCGAACTCTGGCTGTGCTGATCTATGGTTGCATTCTCCTGTAATTTTCACGGGAAGCAGCACGGGCGTGCTTCGACCGTGCTGAGGTTTTCACACCCGTGCTCAGCGGACTCAGGCTGTGCTGAATCGTAGTTGAATTCTTCTGCACTTTGCACGGGAAACAGCATGGGCGTGCTCAAGCCGTGCTGAGCTTGATGAGGTTTCTTCTAAGTCCTTTAGCTTCTAAAATTGTTCCAAAAGCTCTTCTTCTTACTTCAGGACTTTGATATCTGCATGACGAACAACGAATACCTCAAATAGCACCGTACTTGGAGAATTATAGCCAAAATATTAAATAATGATGAAGGTAAAGCATGCAATATATATATATGAAATGCGCTCGTCAAAATGCAAGGATGTTTATGAAATAATATAGCTATTAGCTAAACTTTGGACTGTGAGATATTAGTATCTTCTACCCTGAAAATCTTTGGTGATAACCCTAATTCCATACTGATTTTGAAGGCCCGGATATTCCTAAAATAGCTTTGGGTACAAGCGATCTCATTCTAGGGTTAAAGTCTAATGAGGGAGGCTTTCAACACCCAGAACCTTTGGCTTTAAAATACATTGAATCTCTTTCTAATCTATGTATGCCCTCATATATGCAAACTTCCCGTTCTACATGTATCATACAACATTAATTTACGAAATCCATCCATTGTAGACTAAACATTAAGCGCCATAGATTAAACAGATATAAATATAAGCCAACATTTATTAAAATATTAGAATCATCCAAACAAAGTCATCATCTCAAGGTTTACTAGAGCCTTGTGGCCTTGGGAGTTTAGTTTGACATGAATACAAGGAGAGATACAAATTTCATATGAAAACAATGTAATCTCATGGTAAAACTCCTTATATTTCAACTATAGGATGATGGCAGTGTGTCAGTTGGGCACCATCGAGCGTGTTGATACTTCTCTTAGGATTTCCTCTTTTGTCCCTTCAATCCTTGTTTCAAACAGCTTTCTCTCAATGAGATTTCGCAATAGGTTTGTGTGAAGTCAAATGACTGCCAAAAGTCTCCTCAAAGACCTTAACTTCGCTCTTTTATATCTTCAAGCATATAGATACTCATGCAGGCAAATGGGGCTCACTTTGGGGTGTAAAACACTTTAAAAATAGGTTGTCGGCGTCTCTGCGGGGGCAATGCAGTGCATAGGGGCCACACAACCCATTGGATGGCTGATGCATTCTCCATGTGGCCACATGGAGACCGCATGGCCCCTAGGAGGGCTCATGCGGCTTGTATGGCCCTCTTGGAAGGACATTTCAACTTCATTCTCGCTCGATTTTGCTCCAACTTTGACACCTAGTGTTTGGGGGTTCATGTGGGACTTAAAACGGTCTTCAAACATGATGGAATTGACCTCCAAACATTTCTGAAATGCTTCTTAGAGCTCCAAATAATCTTGAAATGCCCTAACACAAAATACGTGTAAACACGGCATCAACATATGAACATTGCATGAAAAGTGTATAAATATTGCTATGAATATTAGTGTATTTAGACATTTATTAGTAGTCTCAGAATGAAATTAAATATTTCTGTCTCAACTTACGGAGATGCTAAATCCTTGCCTCAATGCTAGCTTTTTCTAAGCTTGGAACTAATGATGGAGACCTAGAAGGAAAAAATAATTATGAAGATTGAATGATGAGAGTGATTCATAGATCTTGGGTACGCTTCATATCTATTTTAATTTACATATAACTTCTCCTATTTATGTTTTGGATATGTATGAACTCTACTTGCTTTTAAGATATGCTTACTACTTTGAATAATATTAGACTTAGTTTTTGTAATGAATAAATAATTTTGGACTTCATAAAGAGTGAGCTTGTCAAATGTGATGCATGTCTTATTTGAAAACTATGGCCGTAAATCATTCTTGCTTTGGTGCTTGGTTTTGAAGCTCATTTGTAATTTTGGTAAGAAACCATTATGGTAAAGAATTTTATATTGTGCAAGGTTCGCTTGGAAATATTCTCAAAGTTTTGTGATGGTGACATTTATGCTAGCCACATTAGAGGTTCTCACAAACTTACTAATAAAGATGTTCAAATCTTCTGAAAGTTTATCTAATTACAAGTTCATTAAGTTTTCACCCAAGTTCAAATACCAAATGACCCTTAGGCTATTCTCAAAGTTTATGGAGATGTTCAAAATACAAGTCATCAATAACAACCCAAGACAATAAACATGCTAAAAAACTCCCTAAATAATGTGATGATGTGGAACGCCTTTTCTTTTCCTCTAAGAGCTTTTGTCAATGAAACATCAAATGAGCATAATAAAATTTATGATTTCTTCTCCATGCTCCTTTCGATGATCAAATCTCTTTTAAAAGATTAGGGGAAACCATATTATTCATCCACAATTACCAAGGAGAAAAGATAGCTTGTGGGAACCTCTAGTCCGGCCAAGATTCCCTCAACAATCATTTCTTCGTCTTTTATACCCAATCCTAGAGTCATGCCCCATGGAGTACCCTAAGCCATGAGAGAGGCCTTGATAAGTGCTTGTTTATACATATTTTATAATATCATTTTATATGCATCGAGCATCACTTTTATCATATTTTATTGTTGATTGAATGTATTTTGTGTTCTTTTATGCAAACAGGGCTTTGGAGGTGTGAAGTACAAGAAAGATGCAAAGATAGGGCGTGATGGCACGTTTCAAGACCAAGACAGGAGCTGTACTCATATACATGAAGGTATTGCCAACTTTCGGAGGTTTCTAAGTCATTATATGAACTGGATGAACATGAAGGTAGTAGTACATCCATGTCCCAGCTTACATGCCCAAATTAAAGAAGGTTTTTGAGAATTTCAAAGGACAGAAAGACACATGCTCTACCACACGGCGTGTGCCCGATCGTGTGGAGTCAAGGGAAGATTTCAGGAAAAAGTACTATAGCATTATTTGTTTGACTGTACCATTTTACCAGGCATGTTTCATTTTATTATAGCAAAAGTACTGTAACAGTTTACTATAGCAGTACTGTAACAAAATCTCTATTTAGGACCTTGTGAAATTTTCATATGGCTGTGTCGCTACAGTATATGGCCGTGTGGATAGCCATGTGGATGCCCGTGTGAAGCCCCGATTTCTGTTTATAAAAGCCACCTTGGCATATTTTCTAGGGATTCTTTCGGCTACTTTCAAGAGTTAAGGTGGCCAGGGCTTGGAGAGAGTTCTTTGCTGCTTTGGGAAGGTTTCTTCAAGAACTTGGATACATCCCTCCTCCGTCATAGCGTAAAGGAAGCCACCGGCGACCTAGCTTTAGAGTGAATTTAATCCAGAGGTGGAAATCACCCATCAAGGCCATCGTCACAGATGTAGAGGGGTTATTTTGTATGGTTTTTTACGGTTGTTTGTCTTTGCATTAATTGTTTTATAACTTACTCCATGGAGAGCAAAACCCTTAGTTGGTATTCAGACATGTAAACCTTAGGATTCTTATTCTTATTAGATTTACATTGTGTTTCTATTCAATTTCAATATATTGAGTTTTGCTCGTGTTCTTAATACTTGCATGTGCTTTCGGTTTTAATATTGATTGGCATGCATGTCTTATTTAATCTAATGAAGAGAGAGATCACCACTAGGTTTAGAACTACCAAGAGTGAAGAGGGTTGAGAGGGTGAGCCATAAGATAGCGGAGTGCCCCCTCTCCCCTTCGATAGATATTTTCTATCTCTATATTTCTTAAGTTTTAAGCAACTATATGTGGTGTGAGGCGTCGAGAGAATTCTTTGCCGGACCTCGTAGGGGGTTAGGGTCCTAGGGATCCTTCACCTGGAGGTAGGGTTAGATTTACTTTTAGGAATTGGTTTTATCTTTGGGATATCCAGCGAGCTAAGCAGTCATATGTGGTGTGAGGCATCGAGAGAATTCTCCCCCGAGACCTCGTAGGGGACTAGTTACCGGTGGCTTGGAGACAGGGGCCGGTATATCTTAGGATACCCACGAGTCAATACTTTTGTCTAGAAAATTTGTAATCTACACTTAATACCTGAATCCTAGGGGAGCATTGTTCGGATACCCCGCCTTTATTGATTGAGAACTCACTCTTGTCAGTTCCTGCACACTTGTAGTGACACTCTTAGGTTTAGCTATTAGATCATCACACACTACACTCGTTCGGCTAGATAACAGAGGATGAGAAACTTTTAGTACTTCTGTTCTCTGAGGTTCAATAGCCCGACCCATTGGGTCCACTTTATTACTTGATGACTAGTACACTTGCGGTAACGCAAAGGATTGACACATCACCCCATGTTGTGTGCATCAGGCCTTATATTGTTTGTTTTGTTTTCACCAAAAATCAGGGGAAAAGGCACTAATGACCCCTGGTCAACCTATTTGATTTGTTTATGACCCAAGACTATAGGTCAAGCAGGGAGTTGGCAACCGTGGGGATTATCCAGGTTAGGGGATTCCTAACCCCATAATCCAAAATATTAAAAGTTCAAAATACAATTAAATTCAACAACAAAGGGCATCAACCAAATCAGAATCAATTTACCATTATAATATCGTCTATTATATACATTACTATTAAACAAATCATGATTAAGGGACAAATTGTATTCTCAATCAAATTAATATAATCAATTAACATGAATCAAATCTCAATCATACTTAATATATGGATATATCAAATATATTATTATTTAATAATAAATTTTTATTTATGGATAGATCAAGTTTTTTTTAATTGAAATCTCTATTATTCACTCTCTAATTTCTATTAAGATTAGAATTCCTCCTAACTAAATTTATCTTATCAACAAATCTCTTTACTATACTAATAATCTAAAATAATTAGTTTAAAATATGTATAAGTTGTACATGTCTAATCTCTAAGGGTTTAATAAGTCATTTCTCTAGTAAGCACTAACATTTATTTAGTTGTTAATAATTTGATAATTAAATAAGTTTGTGAGATTTTTAAACTTTTAATTTAGATATTTGTATTTTATAACATCATATATATAATATTTGAAATCATTTTGGGATGAGGTGGGTCGGGAATCAAACCTTGCCCTGGCACTAATGGGGAATCAAACCCTTGCCTCTGCCTGGCCACTAAAAACTATTCCTGACCCCAGTCTCCTTGGAGCTGGGAATTAGGCTCCCCATTCGGGCTTGGGCCAATTGACATCCCTAGTGCTGAAGTTCACCCACTCCATGTGTGGCTTCTTATGCCTATATGTGGGTTGTTCTATTATGATTAATTCTACACTACTACAGTAACTATGATACATTAATTGCAATAGAGCATGATTGTTGGTAGATCATGGATAAGGCCTTGTGTCTCTTGGAAAATCCTCATTTTAGCAGTTGATTAACTCCCGAAATCTCTGAATGGTTCACAATAACATTCCTAGCCTTGGATAGGGAGTGGGTTATCCAAGAAAGTGTATTATCTATTCAAAATCACTCCAAAACTCTAATTCCATTTCTCTTGCTTCATGAGGATTTAATTGATCTTGAAGTAATTTAAAAAAAATAAGTTAAACCCCAAAATTCTCCATCAATTAGGTAAAATGCATGTTGAGTGCTAGAAATATAATAATGATGATATGTGTAATTTAACACTCATCATGTTGTATGCTATGTTACATGTACATGCATGTATTTGGACATGTATGAGTTGTTCTTGGTAAGGATTGATTTTTATTTGATTGATAGTTTCAGTTTCTAATTAAATTAAATCCGGTGGTTAGGTTCCACATGTGTCTCGATAGTAGAGATGTGTGTTCACCTTAGAGACGAGGGACCAAAATAATGATTCATCTTATTTGACTCATTAAAAAACAATTTTCCTATTTGACTTATATTTAGTGTGCAACTGGGGCAATATAATGCTAAATAAAAAATTTTCTTCATAACTACTCTGGTTAAGAAAATTTAAATTAATATACAAATATATATATATATATATATATGTGGCCCTCTGCACACGTTATATAGTTCTCCAAATCTACTATAAAAAAGAAAACATATATGATAAAAATCTAATTTGCTTAAATACTAAAAAATTCAGCTTATAGATCAACATTCAAAATCGTGTTTTATGTGCTGGTCAAATAGAGATCAATCTCATCCTATACTTCTCTGCCACCGCACTGGTGGTGTATCTCTGCGTGGTGAAGAACTTTTGAATATAGCATGTATATCTTCACAAAAAGTTTTAAGTTTGAATAAAACCCCCACAAAAAACCTTACTTGCTTCCAAAAGTTTGTATACATTTATATATCCCCGTGGTTATTTGCACAGAGTCATTCTACACCACAGATAGTCTTTGTAATCTCATCGTTTCAAGAATGACACATTGAGTCATGTAAAATAATACTTTTAAAATTAATAATTATTTTTTTGGGGGAAAAAATGGAGGGTTTACACATAAGATGTTAGTGTTTTAATTAGAATTGAAAAGTTAAGCATTAATGCCAGATCAACAAGGAAAAAACTGAACTATATTATGTATAAAGCAGAGTCGTGAAATAAATTTGTTTTAAAAAATATTAAGTTGTAAGTCAACAGTAATTGTCTTTATTTCCGGAACATGAAAATAATTTTTTTTTCAAATGGATCTGGAGTATATAACAAGAAATATTGCCAATTGCCCATGTGGTACAAAAGAGGAACATAGCTCATACTCATTTAGCTACATACAAATGAGACACGCTTGTGACTTCAAATCTTAGCTTAAGGTGTTTTTGTTTTTTGTTTTTAGTCTACATTTCTAAAGTTGACATTTAGGAAAAAAAAACAAACAAGGAGTCTCCCTTGGATCTCTTCTTGGTGTTGAAGTTGATTGAAGCCCGACATGTAAGAGGACGTCGCGTGAACAGCCAGCCGAAAACACTAAATGTTGGCCATCATCATCTTGTCTTAAAGTTATCCTGAAGCCTAGCAGAAGATCTCCAGTATCGGAGGAGTACCGTACCTGAAAGCAGAGCTTTGAGAAGCTCAGTAATATATATTAACTGATGTATCTTGGGATATGTATTATCGAATGGATCATCACCATTCGTTTTGTCTTAAGTTGTAGTATCCTTAAGTTATATACTGTAGTTTCTGATATATATATTTTGAATTTGAAGGAAAAGGTGAGAAGGCCTCCCAAGTTCATAGAAATCATTCTATTTTGCTTCCTCTAAGAATCACTCACATGCAAACGGGCTGTCCAACAAACTGGTATCAGAGCCCTGATAAAGAAGCTGAGCTCTCATGGCATTAAACAAAGACACCGTGGCCTTGTCACAACCCTCAATACAAGTATTTGATGGAGAGGGATACGAGCTGTGGAGTTTTATGATGAAACCTTGTTTAGATCCTAGGAGCTGTGCGAACTGGTGGACAAGGGCTTCTCCGAGCTCGAAGATGAAGCCAAAGTGAGGGATAATAGAAACAAAGATGCCAGGGCTTTCTATCTCATTCTGCAAGCGTTGTATCGGCCATTGCTAGCTCGAATTGCCGGCGCAGACATGGCTAAAGAAGCTTGGGAGATGTTGAGAACTGAGTTTCAAGGAAACTCGAAGACCATAGCAATGAAACTCCAGCACTTGAGGTACAGCTTTGAAACTATAAAATTAAACCATGATGAAAGTGTGCAGGTGTATATCTCCAAATTGGTGGACTTAGTGAACCAGATGAAGTCCCTTGGAGACAGGATTTCTGAGCAAATGATTGTTGGGAAAGTTCTGAGGAGTCTCGGGCCAAAGTTTAACATAGTTGTACCTGCAATAGAGGAGTCGAAAGATCTCTTAAAACTCACTCTGGAAGAGCTCAGTGGTTCTCTATTAGTGCATGAGAATAAACTACAAAGTCAGAATGAAAATGTGACTGAAAAAGCCTTCAAGCAAAGTGTGAGATACCGGGAGTAAAGGATGAAGACAAGGCCGTATTCGGGGGCGGAGGAAGAGGACTGTTTAGAGGAAAAGGTAGAAGTAGAGACGGGAGGAAGGGCTGTTGCATTGGGGACATCTCGGGGTGAGCAAAAAGCATACGGAGGCCATATTTAATGCCATCACTTGCAAAAAGTTTGGCCATATCAAAGCACATTCTTTGGTTCGGAGAGGAGAGTGCTAATGTTCTTTGAAGAATCGGGAACAACTTCAACGACTAATATGTTTTTTAATTAAAAAAGCATCGAATGATGAAGAAAAGTCTGTATGGCTGGTAGATAGTGGTTGTTCAAACCGCATGATAGGTGCAAGAGATCTATTCAAAGAGTTGAAGGAGATTGACAACCAAAAAGTCAGGCTTAGGGATAACAAAGAACTAGAAGTGAAGGGAAAAGGGACAGTGGCTTTAAGATCTTCATCATTAGAAATTAAACTACTACATGATGTCCGGTATGTACCAAATTTGGCACACAATCTTCTAAGTGTGGGGCAAGCGATGAAGAACGGCTATACGGTTATATTTGATGATAGCTCATCATCATTGTTGACAAGAACACGGGAAGGAAGGTATTTACGGTGCCGAAAACCATCAATAATATGTTTCCCTTGACGATGACTCAATCTCGAGTCATAGTTTGGTTGTCAAAGAAAGAGAGAAGACTAATCTTTGGCATTTGAGGTATGGACACCTAAATGTGCAAAGTTTGAAGGAACTATCCAAGAAAAAGATGGTGATCGGGGCTACCGAAATAGGAGAAGGCTTAGCATGTGAAGGTTTGTGCATTTGGAAGCGAGCCGATAGTCATTTCCAAGTCATAGCAAATGGAGAGCCTCAGAGAAGTTAGAACTTATCCATGCAGACCTATGCGGGCCCATGCAAATAGAGTCACTGGGTGGTAGTCGATACTTGCTGCTCTTCACTGATGACTTCAGTCGTATAAGCTGGCCATACTTCCTCAAATTCAAGTCACAAACACTTAACTACTTCAAAGAATTCAATCAGGAAGGTGCACTTAACAAACTTGGAAGATGTTGAAGACTCTCAAAATAGATAATGGGGTGAGTTCACATCACTAGAATTTAATTAGCTGTGCAAGCATTATGTGATCAGGAGACAATTCAGTGCACCTTACACTCCACAACAGAATGGAGTGGCTGAGAGAAGAAACAGAACTATTATAGAAATGGCAAGGAGTTTGTTGCATGGCAAGAAGCTTCCAAAGACTCTGTGGGCAGAGACAGTAGCAACTGCTGTCTACCTGGTGAATATCTCTCCTACAAAGGCAGTGGAAGGGAAAACTCCATATTAGGCCTGGAATGGATTCAAGCCCTCAGTTGATCATTTGAGGATTTTTGGATCCATAGTATACATGTTAGTTCCTTCTCATAAACGGCAGAAATTGGATGCAAAGCAGAGAAAAATATATTAGTGGATACAGCTCTGAAGCTAAGGCTTAAGAATATATAATCCTAATTCTGGCAAGCTGACTGTGAGCCGAGATGTTATTTTTAATGAAGAAGCATGCTGGGACTAGAGTGAAGCGGCTGGAGGGTCATCCAATATACTATTGACTGAAGACTCTAGTGAAGATACAACTAATGAGGCTGCAGACTTTCATGTGGACTCAATTGGAATACACTCAGTTAATGACTGACTCAATTGGGTCAGGGGTACACACACAACAGAGGGAAGCAAATGAGGAGCAAATTATATATTGAGTTGCACCCTATGATTCGACCCCCAGGAAAGTAAGAAGTTTGAAAAGCATATATGAGTCATGCTTATTTGTTTTGAATATCTCAGATCCTACATGCTATGAAGAAGCTGTAAAGCAAACTGTATGGAATTCGGCAATGAATGAAGAGCTTAATTCCATTGAGAAGAATAGAACGTGGGAGTTGGTAGAGCTACCAACTGGCAAGAAGGCTGTATCTCTGAAGTGGATATACAAGACTAAAGTGAATTCAGATGGCCCAACTCAGAAAAATAAAGCATGACTGGTGGCAAGGGGCTATACTCAGCAACTAGGGATCAATTATGAAGATAGTTTTTCACCTGTGGCAAGGATGGAGACCGTGAGGACCTTCATATCAGTAGCTGCAATCAAGAAATGGACAATATATCAGTTTGATGTTAAATAAGCTTTTCTGAATGGAGAGCTGAAGGAAAAGGTCTATGTAAATCAACCCCAAGGTTTTGAAGGAAAAGTAAAAGAAAGAATGGTATATAAGCTTAACAAGGCACTATACGAGCTCAAGCAAGCCCCTCGAGCCTGGTATAGAAAATAGATGCCTATTTTGGTGAGCAAGGATTCACCAGGAGTCTGAATGAGCACACATTGTACAAGAAAAAGAAGGATGATGGAAATGTTTTGCTGGTGTGTCTCTATGTTGATGACATGATCTATATGAGCTCCTCGACATAATTGATTGAAGAATTCCAAGATACTATGAAGAAAACTTTTGAGATGACTGATCTTGGACTATTAAAATAGTTTCTGGGTTTACCAATCAAGCAGACTGGAGAAGGTGTTTTTATATCACAACAGAAATATGCAGAAGATCTGTTAAAGAAATTCAATATGTTAGCGTGTAATACAGTCAATACACCCATGAATTTAAATGAAAAATTACGGAAGGTTGATGGTTCTTCTCCATCAAATCCATGGATTTCGGAAGTCTAGTAGGTGGACTTATTTATTTAAGTCAACCTCTCATCAACCATGCAACCCAATAGACGGCTACAACGTCAAGAAAGGAGGAAAAAAACTTAGTTCTCGGGAGTTGGCTAAGACGAGTGTCTTAAAGATAGGGTCCAAGTACGGAGGCGATTTTGCGGGACCCCACTTCAAATGTGCAAGATCATTTCTTGCCTCAAAGGGAACTCATGTGTGAATGTCATGGTTGCACATGAGACTAGAGAAATTGCCCTTGGATGTGCACACGAACTCCAATGTGGACCCACCCAATTGAAAGGCCCAAATCCTAATGTAGATCACTCTAATCCTACTAGTTTGGGCTTAAATCATGACATCAATGATCAAATTATAGGTTCAAATCAAAGTCAGATTTTAGGGTTTCAAAATTTAGAGTCCAATTTTAAAGAGTTGGACTCTAATCAAGCTCTGGAATCCATCCTTAATACGATAACGGACATGTGCCAAAGCTACCTTTTATAGACATTATACCAACGGGCTTTGAGTGACATTTATTGGTAGGTATTTGGACCTTAATTCCCATTGGGTCTTCAGACAATTTTAATACAAACCCTCTTACAAACTCGAATATTGTGCCTTGTCAGGAGGTTCAAATGGAGATAGTTCCCCGCGAGGCTCCATCCCCGAAGCCAGTCCATAGTAAAGAGGTTCAATGCTCAAACACTAAGAACTTTGCTTCAGATCGGCCAAGAGGGAATAGCTTAGTATTTAACTTCGCCATGAAAATTCAATGATTGCTTGAGAAGAGCAATTTTAAACAGATGACATCCCCATTGACTATTTATGCACACAAAAGTCACCCATTGCATCAACGCAAGTGCACGGGCCAAGTAATATAATAAACTCAAAGGATCGGGTTGTCAAATCACAGAAAGAAGAAGTACAAGTAGTTGTTTCTTCTCTATTATCTAGCCTAATAGATGTAGTGTTGTAATGATATAATGTACAAACTAATGAGTGTCATTGATAGGGGTGCAGGGATAAAGCAGAAGGGAGTCTCAATCAGTAAAGATGGGCTATCTGGACAATACTCCCCCTAAAATTCAGGTATTAGGAAATGGATTTACAAGTGTTTCTAGACGACTAATTGAGTTATGGGTATTCTAAAATATATCTATCTCTGCATCCAGGCCATTAGTAACTAGTTCCTTACGAGGTCAAGGCGAAGACTTCTCTCAACAAATCACACCACATATGATTGCTTACTCTAAGGATCCCAAAGATATAACCGATTCCTAAGAGTAGATCTAACCCTGCCTCAGGGTGAAAGACTCTTAAACTTCTTTGAGATTCTGGTGGAGAATTCTTTCGACTTTTCATACCACATATGGTTACTTAGAACTTAAAAAATACAAAGATAGGAAATATCTGTCCAAACAAAAAGGGAACACTCCGCTATCTCACAGCTTACCCTCTCAACCTTTTTCACTCGTGATAATTCTAGACCTAGTGGTAATTTCTCGTGTCATTAGGGTAAATAAAACATTCAATTCAATTAATACTGGAATTAAAAGAACATGCAAGCATTAAAAACGTGAGAATGAAATTCAATAAATTGAAATCAAATAAAAACACAATGTAAATCAAATTAAAACAAGAATTCTATGGTTCACATGTTCGAATACCCGCTAGGGATTTAGCTCTCCATGGAGCAAGATACAAAACAAATGATAAAGAGATAAGAGTTTGTAAAAGCCATAGAAATTAATCGCCTTATATCTGCAACGATAGCCTTGATGGTTTGTTTTGATGCCTGGATGGAATCCCCTTTAAAGCTAGGGTCACCGATGGCCTTCTTGATGCTATGACGGAGGAAGAATTGTTCCAAGTTGGTGAAGAAACACCCCTTTGGCCGTAAAAAACTTCTTTCCAAACCCTAACAGCCTTGCCTCTTAAAAGTCGCCCAAAAGATCCCTAAAAATATGGCAAGGAGGCCTTTTATAAACTACAATCGGGGCTCACATGCGCCCCTACATGGCTATGTACAACAGCCACAAGACCATATGAAAATTCCTCACGGCCGTGTATAGTAATTTACTATAGTCACAATGCATGAATTCTTCTTTGAGTTCACACGGCTGGGCGCATGCTCATGTTGTAGGCGTGTGGCTTTTTGCCCTCTGAAATTGGTAAGATCCTTATTGAATTCTGCACACAAGGGGGACACAAGTGTGTGATTGCCTTCGTGCCGTTCAGGCTCACATATTGCCTTGAAAATCTCTGGAAGTTGGTACACACACCCAAGTATGTGGTCACGGGTCATGTCTTGATCTTTAGTCCACACAAAAAGGGTCTCAAAAAGTGTTACCATGCCCTATCTTTGCTTCTCTTATTCGTTTTACACTTTCATAGCCTTGTTTGCACAAGAGAACACAAAGTACACTTGATGAGAGATAAAACCTGATAGAAGTAATGTTTAATGTATGTAAAATATTATGATAAAACATGTATAAACAAGCACTTATCAACTACAAACATCCCTTAGACCACTAGACGTAGTGAAAGGCAAAAGAAGCCATACACTAAGGTGCAATGAGGAGGCAGATTATATAGCCCACCCTCCACGCTAGACCAAGAAGAGAGGCACCTATGAACCTCCATCAAAAGGTACTACTCAAACCCCCTCATTCTTTTTCCTCTTGGTATGATTTGCAACATGGTAAATATGTTTTAGCTTGGGTATTTTCTTGCATGATTCTCAATATAATAAATTAGACTGTTTTAACAAATTATATCTATTAAAGGCGGGAGCGTTCTACCCTACCTACAAGGCGGGGAAAAGGAGACATCCTAAGTGGGCCTAGGTTACAACCTCTTTCATAGACATCATTACTTGGAATGTTAGGGGTTTGTCCGGGACCCGACAAAAGATTCTTTGTTAGGGATACTTTGGAACTTTTTTCAAGCAATGGTTTGTTGCATCCGGGAATTAAAGTTGACTCGGGTTAACCAAGAAATGTGGTCATCAATAGAGGGACCTGATTGTAGGTTAGATCGGTTCCTTACTTAAAGGTGAAATGATTCAAGTTCGTCAATTTTGTTTAACTATTGAATTCTCAAATCATATGGCTCATAGATGTCTTTGCACTTCCGTTTACGGACCTAATGATAGGATCCTCAAACAATAATTTTGGGATGAGGTCTGTGCAAGCAATGGTGGTCGATCACTCCCCTGTTGATCAGTCGTAATTTCAGTGCCAGTTTTTCCTCGACAGTCAACAATAGGGGTACTCCAAGTAGAGATGACATCCTTCAAGCACAGTCTCTCATGAGAGATCTTAATCTAATAGAGCCTCCTTCTAATGGCATGCATTTCACATGGACCGATAATCAACGAGACCTAATTTGGGTCAGGCTTGAACGGTTTTTGGTTAACTCGGATTAATTATCCCTTTTTCCTAGGGTCAGTCAATTCTCCCTACCAAGGTTTGATTCAAACCATACCCTTATTCATCTGACTCTTGGTCCCCACATCTTCAAGCCTCACATTTTCCGTTTTGAAGTGGCTTGGTGTACTGTTGAAGGTTTCAATGAGCTCACTCAAACTTGGTGGGAAATAGGTCCCTCCTCCACTCCACTAAGGCATCTATTCTTGTTAATGGTTTCTGAACAATTATGTTAGATACAAGCAGGGCCTTAGGCAAGATGACCCTATATTCCTCTATTATTTGTGCTAGTTATGGATGTACTAAACACTATGTTCTGGCACACCCTTTCTTCAAGAATTTGATTCGGAGTACCCTTACGGAGTCACCGGAATAAGAGCCATTTTCATTATGCAGATGATTTGATAATCTTAATAGCAGGAGGCATTGAGGATATTCATATTATAAACCTTAGGGTATATTAGGTTTGACTATAAATTTTCAAAAACCTATATTTACTCAATAATGCAAAATGGCTAATACCCTGAAATCTCCCACTTCCAAACCCTGAATTGCTCTACAGGTCTCATTCATTTTACTTATCTTGGAATCCAAATTTCTGGGAGACAACCTTGACGCCAAGATTAGGATACTCTCATCAGAAAGTCAATTCAAGACTCTCTGCTTCGAAATCCATGACACTTTCCCTAGAAGGCAAAATCATTCTTGTTAATTTAGTTCTAATTGCCATCCCAACATATTGGATGTCTATTTATAAACTTCCAACCTGGGTTTCCGACAAGATTGATAAGATCCACCGTGATTTTTTATTGCGGGGTTCGAACATCTTGCAAAAAAGGCTTCCGATTAGTCAACTAGAAACCCCTCTATAAACCCTGTGATAAGGAGGGATGGGGTATTTTAAGTTTGGACAATTTCAACTCTGTCCTACTAAGAAAATGGTGGTGGAAAATTCTGACAGATGATAGTTGGTGTGGATCCTCAATTATATCTTACAATTACTTCCAGCATGATCCTCCCTGGAATCTATTCTTAAGACCACCGTTAAGGAGATCACAACCAAGAAAATCCTTCTTTTGAGGAGTTCTTTCAAGTTGTTTGCTGGCTTTTAGGAATGTATCTCTCATAACATTCGTAATGGATCCTCCACCCTTTTCTTGTTTGATAGCTGGCTAGGAGGATTCGCTCTTAGACATCTTTGGCATGAAGCCTTTTTAGTTTCTTCCCTGCCTTTTGGTATGGTCAACAATGTTGCCTCTTCCCTCCTTTAGCTTTTGAAGGATATTGACTCTTTCATTGAAGATTGCCGTTATAGGATAGGTAGTGACTCCAAAGATAATAAAAACTAGAGTATTAGCCCAAATGGAGTCGTCTCCGTTAAATCTTTTGATAATTTCGTAGTTGATGGTGGTACTCAATGCCAAGCAAATCGGAGCATTTGGAGAGGTGTTTTCCCTAAGAAGGTGAAGGCTTTTTGTTGCCTAGCTTGGGATAACAAGATCGTCACTCTGAAAAACTTAGCTACAAGAGGCTGCAATAGACTTCCCACAACTACTTGCGTTCTTTGTTACACAAATATTGAAACAGTGGATCATTTATTCATTTATTACCCTTTTGTCAAATCCATATGGACCCACTTTAGCCGAAGTTTGGGACTACTCCGCAGTCCTAGTTCATTAGTATACATGTGGGGACTATGGAGGTCTCCACTTAGTGGGACTACTAACGAAATCTGGGGTTTGATTTCTAGAGTCGTTATCTAGAATGTGTGGCTAGAAAGAAATAAACGCCTTTTAACACTTGTTTTCTTGTTTTCTTTGCTTTTATTTGTAAAATTATTCATATGATTATCTTTTAGATATGTGCAGCACCACAATCTAAACGTCAAAAGCTAGAGGAGGCAACCAACACAGTGAAACGAAGCCTAGAGTTTGTGAATCCCATAGAGGACGAGACTAGCAACTCTAGAGAGGCTCTTGAGAATATCGGCGACAAAATCGGCCCTGTCTGATTAGTTTTTTTATGAATGCTTTTCTAGTGGTCTCTTGCCCTAGGAGGCTTTTTTATATTTGTTTTCTTCAAGTGCAGTTTCTGTGTTTCTCAGTTCCACGCTTAGTGAATCTCTTGTTGTTCTTTTCTTCTGTTTTGTTATTTTTTTTCTAGACCTGCATGTTTACTTATTTAATTAATGTGGGTTATCCAATTTTTTTCAAAAAAAATCCAATATGAGAAATGATGAGACTTGGACGTCTAAAAAAGAACTTTGTGAATGAAATCAAATGCTTGCAAATGGGATATGTCAAGAAATAACTGTTTTCAGAAAAGTTTATATCAACCATGGTTTATTGAAGATTTCTTAAAATTCGTAACAATCATGGGAAATTTGGCATGTGAGTTGCTCGAATTCTCCAACCGAGCGCCTTAAACTTATTCCACCAGCTCATTATTATAAAATTAAATTATTAATAAATTAATATATTGATTAATTAAACAATTTTAGTATTAATAACTATCTAATAGTAGTTAAAAAGGTAAAACTATGATAATAAAATAGTTAATTTTAATCAGTATCAATTGACGATTTCAAGTATGTTGGGCTCATATACATATTTTTCTTCCAAACCAATCGATTTTCAAAAAATATATCATAAAACAAACAATTGTATTCACCAACCAAACACAATTTTAGTTGGATCAACCACAAGAGGAGATACAAATGATAGTGATGCCAAGCATAGAGACAAGAAAGCTGTGTTAAATTGGCAAAAGGATAAACCATGAATAAAAGGGTTTATTTAGTGTTATCAAGGGATGAATTGCCAAGAAAAAAAAATAGAAATTGTGAATAGGTAAAGGAATAGTTATGCAAGTCACCCTAACTAGTTTTGGATATATTTATTCATGTTATATGTATGATACAAGAATAAGTTCTCCATCCCTTTATCTATGTTTTCTGAAGTGACATTTGCAAGTAAATGTCTTTTATCATTGTTCCAACTAAATATGACTTGCTTTAATCGAACATGACTTGTCAAACAATGAGGACTTGGAAAGGTGGTTTGAAACAAGAATATCACTTAGGCAATTATGTTGAAGATAGGGGTAAAAAGAAAAGAACAAATGCTAGTAACATATCATTTTAAAAATAGTATATACATATAGATATTCAAATAGACTGCCAACTGCTCTCTCAAAAGGCCATACTTCTCGGTTACCAAGCTATACTCGACCTCATACTATGCCATGCTTTGTTCTATGCTCCTGGCATATCTTTTTTTTTTTTGCTGGAAGGAGCTCCAAGAGCTACACACTACTAAAACATCAGAAAATAAAAAACTTAAACTTGTAGCAACAGCTGCCTCTTCAAGCCAATGCGGCTGATGCTCTCCTCTGTGATACAATGAAAGACTTGGGTTTCTTTTAGCAAAGTTAGCAAGGTCATCTGCTATTCCATTGAGCTCCCTTGGGCAGTAATGGATATCTGTCTTTTCTTCTTGAAGTAGCATTTGCTTAGTCCTTTGAATATCATTTTGAGCTTCCCGGCAATTAGAAGGATGTTGCCCTCCCAAGACTTCTTTAGCTCAAATGCAATCTGTATATATCCTGTCAACCTTCAACCCTCGCAGCCTGCATTGCTCCACAGCCATCTTTATCGCCAACACTTCGGCTTGAAGGCTTGATTCAGCTACTAATGGTCCAGCACCTGCCATCACAATTGTTCTCTTCCTGCGAATTGCAATGAATCCTACACCACCCACATTAGTGTTAATTAGCCATGACGCATCACAAAATATAACAATTTGATAATAAAAAATTGAGAGGTTAAGAAACTCCCTGATTCCTCCTCTGGCTCTCAGAAAATAGTCCCGTGACATCCGTAATGCTTGCAGAAAGATCTGATGAGGATGCCATCGCCTCTTATTGAAAACTAGATTGCACCTAGCTTTCCAAACACTCCAAGCACAAGTTGCTATCAAAGCTTGAAAGGTTCCAAAACAAGTTTTGCCAATACTCCCTGCGTTCTCTAGCCAGCTACAATCCATCCAATTTCCAAATGTACTATAATTTAACCCAGTATATTCAGACAGCAAAATCCAGCATTTTGTAGTAACTTGGCAATCATTCATTAAGTGCTCTAAGGTTTCCCTATTTAGACCACACAAGCGACAAGAAGTTTGAGGCCCAATGTTTAGATTGCAGAGGTATTCAAAAGTAGGGATTCTACCATGAAAGGCTCTCCACAAGAAAGTTTTAATCTTGGGGGCAACAGGCAACCTCCACAGTTTATACCACCCATCCCAGCCATCATCACCATAAGCCTGATCTTTATTCAAGTGTTTATAAATAATATTAGACATTGTCCCATTGCAAGCAGTACCTTTCCAACACCACACATTGGGCCCATTGGCATTAAAAGTAATATTACTAATCAGATCCCAATTGATACCATTCCCAAAAGTATTTTCAATCATACTCCTACTCAACCCATTCCCACACAGAACATGAGAGAAATTAAGGTTTTCATCAAGAATATTCATGTTCAAAAAGGTGGGTTTTAGAGATATAGGTACATCAAAAATCCAGCAATGGTTCATAAAATGAGTGTCCTCTTGATTACATTTGCTATGATGAATGTTAGGATTATGAGTTTCGGCGGTTTTAATGAGCATCCTAAAGAACCATGAAATTCTAGCTTGCCCGGGCTTATCCCAAAGATTAAGCTTGCCATATTTGAGAAGAATGATTTGAACCCAAATGTTATTCTTTTGATTCAAAGCCAGTGAGAACATTTTTGGCCATAAGAGCAGTTTTAACATGCCTTAAGTTCCTAATTCAGTCTTATCTAGTGTAGTAATGTTCCAATTCATGGATTGGAATGTGCCACCAGCAGTGCCATTACCCCAAAGGAAATTTTTAGCTAACTTGGAAATCGATTCCGGAATTGAATCGGGCACAAGATAGCAAGATAGAGGATACATTGGAATAGACATCAAGGAACTATTAACCGGGATAGCCTTACCGGCCAAGTGAAACAGCTGACGGGGTTCCAAGAATTAAGACTAGCTTTTGTTACTGTCCACCAAATTTTGGAAATGGTGGATAGAGAGCCCTGTGGGGGAAATAAGCATCCTAGGTATTTAAAAGGGAAAGTACCAGTTTTCATGCTAAGGATATCCTCAATTCTAGCCCTAATTTTGTTGTTGCACCGGCTAGGAAGATATATAGCAGATTTAGTGGGGTTTATCTTCTCGCCTGTAAGGTTCTTATACATTTCAAAGGTCAACCTACAATTCTTGGCAACCTTGCGGGTTGCATTAGAAATAACAACTAAGTCATCAGCAAACATTAAGTGATTGAAGTTATTGTCCAACCTAGTATCAAACCCGGGGAATTAAATTCTCTTTGCAAAGTAAAATTAAGCATAGCTGAAAGGTTCTGAGACACTAAAAAGACATAAAAGGGGATAAGGGGTCCCCTTGTCTAACTCCCCTTTGGTTTCCAAACCAAGTAGAATTCTTCCCATTAATTATAAATGAAAAAGAAGTACTGCTGATACAAGTTTGGATCCAAGAAATCCAAGTTTCATGAACATTCATAATCCTAAGGGTGGCAAGGATAGCATTCCACTCCAAGGCATCATAGACCTTTTCTACATCAATCTTAAGGAGCATCCAAGGGAGGGATTGAGAGTCGAACTCTAAAGAATGAGCAATTTCTTGTAAGGCAATAATGTTGTCAAAAGTGGATTTACCAGCTAGAAACCCACTCTGCTCATGGCCAATAAGCTTGTGGATAACAAGTTTAAGCCGATTAGTAAGAATTTTAGAAATGACCTTGTAACACACATTGCATAAAGAAATGGGTCTGAAATCACTAACCAATCTAGGGGACTCTTTTTTAGGGCTAAGAGCCACAAAAGTTTGGCCCCAAGACTTAGGAATCTTAGCAGTTTGAAAGAAATAATTAATAGCTTCAAAGAGAGGAATCTGGACTAAGTCCCAATAGAACAAATAAAATTCAACATTTAAACCATCAGGCGCTGAACTCTTGCCTTTAGGCATTGATTTCAGAGTATTATAAACCTCAGGAAGAGTCACAGCATTTGTCAGCATTCTGTTATCCACATCATCTAAACAAGGAAGATCATTAGGCAACCTATGAACTAAATCAGTCACAGAAAGATTATTAGAAGATGTCCAAAGCTTAGCATAAAAATCATTAAACACAGAAGCAATGGAATGGACATCAGTGGGCAAGGTATCATTGTCATCAGTAATAGTAGAAATTTTATTCTTATGGTTTCTGATCTTGGCATGAGGATGAAAAAATCTAGTATTGAGATCCCCATTCTTGAGCCACAACATCTTGGCCCTTTAAGCCCACCTAATAGTGTTCTGTCTTAGCAGAGCTGCATGCTTATTATACAAGCATTTAATTATAGTATTGTAATTATCAGAGTAAGCAGTAGAGCCTTCTAGAGTTTCAAAATGAGTAATCTCAAGTTCAGTATTAGCAATGGCAGTATCTAAAGGAGTTAGCTTAGAAGATCTCCAACTAATAATGTTCTTTCTAGTACGAGTGAGAAGGTGACTAAAAGCATGCATAGGGTTGCCATTAGGACTATAATTCCAAGCTTTCTGAGCATGTTGATGGCATCCATCATAAGAAAACCAAAAATTATCGAAACGAAAAATATTTTTCCTATAGTCCGTAACATAATACTTACAAACAAGAAACATGGGAGAATGATCTAAACCATTTCTAGGCAAATGACGATTGAAAAAAGACTCAAAATAAGATAAATAGTCATGATTAGCTAAGAAGCTGTCCAGTCGGGCCCATCTCCTAGCTAAACCACCTTGATTATTACACCAAGTATAAGGTTAGCCCTGAAAACCAATACCGAAAAGCTGACATTGAGAAACAAAATCAGAGAAATGCTTAGACTTAACTCGATAATGGTCAAAAGTACCTCCTTTATGCTCACTTTGATCTAATATAGCATTAAAATCCCCCAAAAGAAGCCAAGGGAGGTTGAGCTGGGGAATAACAGATAACTCATGCCAAGCAAGCTTTTGATTATAAGAATTTTGAGAATTATAAACTATTGACAAAATCCACTCCTTAGGATAACTATTAGAAATGATTAAATACAGGGAATGATTATTATAAGCAATAGGGGTGATTTTACCAACCTCCTTTTTCCAGAGAATGGTAATGCCACCCAATCCCAATTCTCGGTAAACTTGTTGCAGAAATGAGTGGCGCGACCTAAATCGGCTCTAGTTTCCACCAAGTAGATAATATGGGGTTGAAAAGAGCCCATAAGGGCTCAGATTCTGCTAATTTTGTCCTTACCTGTAGAACCCCTGCAATTCCAACACATAATTTTAGAAAAATCAATATTCATAGCTAACATAAAGAAAACAATCAAACCGAGATGAGACAAGGCCCAAAAAGGGGTTCATTGAACATCTGCGGGGCTCTCAACTCGGCCCTTTTTTTTGAGAAGAAGCGGCTTGCAAATGGCCTCTTCGTGCTAGAGCTTCCATCTTGGCCTCCTTTTGCACTTGCATAAGTGGCTTATCATCATCAAATAACTCTTTCGATGGAGATCCCCCTTGAGTCTCCCCAACATTCCCCAAGCTATCATGATTTTCCAACGGTCGATCAAAGCGAAGGCTTGAGACACTCGGATTACAAGGCGAGTGTGAGCTTCCATCATGCAGGTGTCGGTCGTCGACCTTCATTTGTCGGGATTTGCGGCATGATTAAACGAGGCGCATGAGGCAAATCCGAGAGGATCTCTATCCCGTCGGGGTGCGTTGCTTCGGAGCTTCTTCAACGGTCGGAAATCGCTCGGTGATCACCGCCAAGGAAGTAGAGCCGTTGGGAGGTGATAGTTGTTTACACCTTTGTTGTGAATTAGGGCTAGGGTCCTCCTCTTCCAAGAAACCCTCACACGATGCCTTCCGGATAAGGACCGTGCCCGTCCCGAGACTCTCCGATTCCGCCTCCACGTAACCCTCCACGTGAGCCACGCGTCATTCTTTCCCCTCCAATCCCTACCACACGATCTTTGAGTTGTCCCGACAACCCCGCCCGGCTCGGGAACCCCCGGTTCAGTCGTCGTCCCCCTCCATGGCCTCTGCTATGGTGGGGACCAACGATAAGCCACTTCCCAAAACCATCGTCATCCTCTTGGGATTCTTGCATCCCCACGTCTTTCTGTGACCTCTCTTCTTCAAGCTTTTGAAATTCTGAAGGCAAATGAAATGGATCAAGTTGCATTTCCTGATCTTCATTATCCCCTCCTTCCTTTCTTGAAACACTATCATCTTGCACTCCATCTAAGACAGTACCAGAGGTTAAACAATCAGCACCTGTGTGCCCAATTTGTCCACACTTGAAATAGAATAATGGCAGTCACTCGTAAAGAATGGCTACCAACATTTCATCTTCACCTTCTCCAATCCATAAACCCCTTTGAATAGGCTTTGACAAATCGATTTCAATCCAAAGCCGTGCATATTTCGCACGTCCAACGTTTAATGTGGGGTGGTTCACATTCTGGTGTGATCGTCGATCCTCAAAACTGTTCCAAGAATAGATCCCAAGCTTTCGAGAATGTCCTCCTCCCGAGTACTCCACGGGAGGTGATGCGGTTGGACCCAAGCTGCTGCCATTTCAAGCTTCTCGAGTGCCGGCTGAAAGTTCATTCTCTAGGGGATGACTTGCGGAACCACCCCTTGTTCACCGTCCAGGGTCCCTCCCATAAGATCTTATCCGCCATTTCCGAAGTCTGGCATCTGATGTAATAAAATCCATTTGGCAAATTGGAAATGGAGAATTTCCCATAATCCTTCCACATCCTCGCCAACACTGGGTGCACTTGATCGAGGGACAGAGCTCGACCCAAGAACTTCCCATATAAAGCCCCTTGCATTCTATCCTGCAACCTCATGTGAAACTCACCATTCGGTTTGAAGCATTTATGTCGAATCGCTTTGAGACAATCAAAGTTGACCTGAGTGTTCACCACCTCGTTGCAGAAAACTTTTTCAGTTGTCTCTCCGGTCACCATCCGAGCCCAGGATTTCCCCACTGGGATTCCTGGCCCTACATGTGGTTCAGAAGCAGACGACATAGGCGGTGTATGCATCTTAGTTCCACCCCCACTTGCCATTGCAAGTGAGGGAAGATGAAGGAGAACTGGCTTGCCCCGAGAGCGAAGAGCGAAGAGTGAGGAACCTTAAGCGAGAGTGATTTAGAATATTACCATTGTTGCAAGAGTTGACTCCCTTGGAGTGACTAGAGAAACACAACTTTGCTCCTGGCATATCTTGGGAGCCCTTTGGTTTCAAAAGCAGCAGCTATGGCCCTTAGTTTTTCTACCAGTACGTCCTAGTATTAATATTATTACTGCATGAGCCTGCATTTGTTGGTAGGTGAAACTTGTTTCTCTAACCTTACTTTCTCATCTTTTTGAAGTCTAAGGGGGTGTTTGGTTCGCCAAAGTGGAGACCGAAGTGACTGAAGTGGGAGCTAATATAACACTTCTATTTGTTTGGTTCCCCGAAATGTAAGTCGAAGTGGGGAAATGGATACTTCCAAAACCTCTCATTTTACTCTTTGACTTCAGAAATTTTTTTCCCAATATGGGATTTCGGCATCCCACTCCACCCATTTTGTATACTTTTATAAATCTTTTATTTTTTTTATAATTTATTTTATTTTTTATTTTTATTGTTTTATTGTTTTTTTTATTTTTTTATTTTTTTTAATTTTTACAACAAAATTAAAATATAATAAATAATTTATTTATAAACCAAATTTTCATTTTTTCACTCTTACAAAGACAAAAAAAAAAATCATAATTTAACATTTTCCTCCACCAAACATAGGGAACTAAAGACTTCCAACTGAAAAGTTCACTTCAATGGAAGTCACACTTCCCGACTTCCATCACTTGGGTTGATCACTTCTGAACCAAACACACCCTAATTATACTAGTTAATGTTGTTGTATTGTGGCTAAGATTTTATTGTTTTTCAATGGAACATTTTGAATATTCTATGTTAGTATCATTTTGATAGAGATTACTAATATACTTCAAGTCACCAATAACGAATAATCAAACATGAACCGGGTTTCACGTAATGATGATGGTGGTGAAATGGAACCAATGGGACGTTTATCAATTTTCTCACATCCCGGGGAAATTCTTGGCGCAAAGCCATTACTTCGATATCTATCGGATGATGAGTACTCTGTTTGTAGAGTTATATGTTCTAATGAATTGCATGGTGGTCACCCCTTATATCGAGTAAGTGCTTATGATGAGAAGCTACAATGTTAATGGTTATGGTTTTTATAAAAATTTGTCGACATTAATAATTTTTTTGTAATGATAGTACGTTCGATGAAATGATTAAAGGAGATTTTCCTTATATAAGCGAAGGTGAGTTAGAGAAAGTGCAAAATACAAGATTTGCACAATGGTTCCAAAAACTATGTAAGTTCTCTTATTTTGTCTAATTACCATTTTGGACACCATTATTTTAATAAATAGAAACTAATTTATGGTTTTGCGCTACAATAGGTTCAAATCCACAAAGATGATATTGATTGTCGTCTTATTGAGATTTCCTATGGCCCCTTTCGCGAGAATAAATTGTTTTAGAGGATACTTCGTAAATGGTTTCAAGTTCCATATAAAGGAATATGGGGAAACCAAAAAAACAATGAACAGTGGGGTTCTTGTCAAAGGGAGTTTCTACAATGACTATGACCGTGACTTTTAGGGTATTTTGATCGATGTCATTGAGATGGAATATTTTGGTGCTGCAAATAGGGTTGTACTTTTTAAATGCCATTGGTTTGACACAGAAAAATGTATTAGGGTACATCCTACCCATGGCCTGATTGAAATTAAGCACACATCAATTCTTCGTAGTAATGAACCATTTGTTTTAACTGCACAAGCTACACAAGTTTATTAAAGTGGGTATCCATCAACTTTAAAAGAAGGATGAGATTGGTGGGCGGTGTTCAAAACAAAGGCTAGGAGCACTTTTAATCTTAGCCCAACTGTAGCTGATAGAGAAAATGAGAATGATTTTAATAGAGGGGTATATCAAGAAGCTGAAGTATTTGTTCCAAGATCTGTTATCCTTTCAGAAGAACTTGATGACCCTACAGTTTTAGTCAATGGTGAATTCGAGGAAGTGAATTCTTCAACAATGGCGGATGATGGTGAAGACAATCAAGATATGGACCTGATGGTTTTCAAGAAGAAGATGGATATAGTGTTGAGAGCAGTGATGATAATGACACTGAATATGGATTGCAACATGAAGAGCATGAGTTTGCATCATCTGATGATGAGTAATTAGTTATAAGAAATGTCTTTTTATTAGTATTGTCCATACATATTTCATGATAGTATCGCATGTTCCAATATCTTGCTTATTAATTTGAGGATAATATCATATGTTCTAATATCTTGCTTAATGTCATATTACAAATTTTGAAAATGTGAAATTACGCTTTAAACTCCTTATATTTGTTTGACATTCTTATTTTTTTTATATATGTCTAAGCTTTTTATTTTTATATTTGACAAAATGTAGCTTATTAGATTTGGCATCATGAGAAACATAAAGGAACAAGGTAAAGGGAAAGGCAGAGGTAAACCGAAGTCAACATTAAATCATGATGTGCCTCAGAGGGTGACTAGGACATCATCTACATTGCCTCCAATATCGCTTTTATCTATTGAGACACCTTCTTCAGCTCCTGAAGTGTAGATAAATTTGCAATCTGCCTCTAATCCTGGCCCTACCCCATCTTCTGACTCTATTAGTGATGGATTTTTTATGGGTGAAAATGATGGGCCTACAAGATCAACTAATAGGGGGTCTAGTGTGGGACTAGTCTACCCTCCAAATCCAGATGATAGAATGCATTTGACACCAATAAATGCAGAGTAAGATCTATCATATCTAACATGTTTTAGTAGTCACAAATTGTACTTTTCTGTGTTTAGTATGCCACATAAGTTTTTGATGCGTTGCGTTTTAGTGTTTTTGTTGAGAGGGTGGGCACTACGATAGTTACGTGCATTATGAAGAAACATTTTAAAGGTCCATGGCCAACATAGAGAAAAGTTCCTAATGATGTGAAGGAACTGATGTGGAAGACATTTCAAGTATAAAGTTATTATATGATTGGTTTGTTTAGGTTTGTGGGTTATTTAATTTCTAGATTTGTTAATGCCATTTTTTTTAGGTGTATTGCAAATGGAACCCAGAATATAATTGGAAGATCAAATGTGTGTTTGACAAGACCGGTAAGACACGGTTGAGGGACATGTTAGCGGACGAGAGGGTGAAAGCAATGAAAGAAGTTGGTGCCTCTAATATTAGAGAATGCAAAGGAATGGAAAGGGAGTGGATCGCAAAGGGTGTGTGGGATAGCCTCATTGACAATGAGTGGGGAATAGAAGCATGGCAATCCAAATCAGGAAAAGCAAAAGCAAATTGCTTAACTAGAAAAAGAAGGTAGCATTACAAAGCACACGGGAGGTTAGCGCCGTTTTGCTGTTCATGGTATCAAGCTAGTATGTATATACATTTTAGTAATATCGTATGATAGTATCCTATAGATGTGTAACTAATGAACATATTAGTGGCAATTTATGTGGAACTAACTCGGTATTATGTGCACTACTTAATACTTAATACCATGCAAACATACATGTAATTTTGACTTACTATTACTTATCAAGTAGCATGTTCATTATCTTTGGAAGTCATCAACTAAATGACAATTAGGTTAGTATATGTTAATGCTATTTTAATTTTATCTGTGTTTCTACAATTGTAATGCAGGCTGAGAAGCTAGGTAGAGAGGTAGCATATTTTGAAATTTTTCAGGCTACTCACAAACACAAGGGCGGAGAGGATGAGTTTGTGGACAATAAGTCAAAAGTTGTCAATGTAGGTAAATTTGAGTCATTTACCAGTTTTTTAAGCTACAAATATTTATTGTTCTTTCATAATTGGCATGAAACCATAAAATGTATTCATTGTTTTTGCTGTACCTATTAATGTTATATTTACTTTTATATGTGTTATAGAAAAAGTATAATGTTGCATTAATTGAGAAATATGGCGATGATGTATCTTCTCATTTGAGTTTTGATGGTCAGTCATGGTCTGATGCAATTGGGTGATTGAAGATAACTCGCACAAAGGTTTATGGCTTTGGGAGCAGAATAGATTCCAGATAGTTGTTTAGCGCATCATCTAGTACTCCAAACAAGTCTGATTCAGCTTGTTAACCTTCCACTTATCAGCCTTTTGAAGCAAATGAATCGGTGTTGCATACCCAGCTTGCAGAGAAAGTTGAGAATCTAGAAAGTATAGTTCTTGATATTCGGCGGGGTCAAGCGGGGCTACAAAGTAAGTTGGACAAAATTCTGGAGTTGGTACAACGCGGTCATCCAACTTTGTTCTCTCAAGGAAGTCAATCCAGAATTAATTCAATGGATGGCACTTCAAGAGATGGAAGAGAAGATGCATAAGGTAGCAAAAATGGCATTTGTAATGGTGTGTTTATCATTTGTTTTCTTAGACTACAATTAAGGGCTAGTTTTTTAAGTCAAGCATTCCCGACTACATCAATGGATGATACTAGTAAAACATACATTTTTTGCTCACTTTTTTTTAAATAGGAGTGATATACTTGCCCTTTGACCAAATTAGAATTGATTGCTTGTGATAATGCCATTAGTGATTTCTCATTTGAGTGAATCCCACATCGTTTCAACATGTTATTGTCCATTTATCTTGTTGCTTTGTGAAAGTATCTCCTGTGACAAACATCATACTCATTTCTATTGGTATGTGAATTTGATTAAGTTGATAGCTTTGGGTTTCTGTGCCACGTCTGCATTATTCAACTTAACTCTAAGGCTTGACTTCCTATTTTTAGTCATTAGTGCTATGGATATGGTTTTTGTTTTACCAATACATGTTGAGTTCTTACTGCAGACTGAACATTTTTGTTAACCTTCCATTCTTACTTTACTATGTGTAAATTTTGCATTCTACCTATCAATTGTTTATTCTGGCATGTCGATCACTACAAATTCCCAACTGTTGATTATTGGTTCTCTTGTTCATGAGGCCTTCTATTGGAATGGAATCACCAACAAGAAAAACGGCCAAAAGTGAGGCAGAGAGAAAGCTTTATGGAGAGACAGTAACTATCATAAACACTTTACCATCAGTTTTGGATTGTATTTGTATTTAAATTTTTATGGTTGAAATGAGCAAGGGAACTATCGTTTGTTGGATTGCTAAATGCATTTGATATTGGTATTATGTGCAATACAGGTTTCATGTGTAAAATTTGTATTACAATATATTAGTGATATTTTTTTGACAGAAATATATTATTTAACGACGAAAAAAAGTATTATTTACCAACAGAATTGCAATCTTTACTGATGACAAAGTTAAGTTTATTTGAAATTAAATATTATTCCCGAGATTTTAAAATTTAATATGTTTTACCGACATAAAAATGTATTATTTACCGACGAAAAAATTGAGTTTCTTTGAAATTAAATATTATTACCGACGGAAATTTTATAATTTAATATGCTTTACCGACGGAAAAATTATTGTTTACCAACGGAATTGCAATCTTTACGGACGGATAAATTAAGTTTCTTTGATATTAAATATTATTACCCATGGAAAAAAGAATCATTACCGACAAATTACCGACAAATATGCATCCATTTACTGATGGAAAGAATAATTATTACCGACAGAACTATAACCATTAGGGACGAACACTTCCGTTGGTAATGGTTTAATTATTACCGAAGGATTTTTTTTATTACCGACGGAAGAGCATTACCGACGAGAGAGTTACCAACAGAAAGTTCATCGGTAATGTGTTTTACTGACGGAAAGGCAACCATTACCGACACTAGAATGACCGGTTTTCTTCTAGTGATGCTAATTGCGGGAGCTAACATTAATGAAATCAACAAATTGAAAAAGCAGATGTCTGAAGTGTTTGAGATGAAGGAATTGGGTGTTTCAAAACAAATCCTTCGTATAAGGATTAACAGGGATAGATATGAAGGTACACTTAAATTATCCAAAGAGAAGTATATTAAAAGGGTGTTGAAAAAGTTCAGTCTCCATGATGCTAAGATCATAAGTACATCTTTGGGAAATAACTTCAATCTCACAAAGTAGTCACCTCAAACGGATGAAGATAGGAAATGCATGACTATAGTTTCATATACATTTGCAGTTGGCAATGTTATGTATGCAATGGTATGCACGCAGCCAGATATTGCTCATGCAGTGAGAGTTGTTAGCAGATTCATGTCTAATCTAGGAAGTGAGCATTGGAAAGGAGTTAAGTGGCTATTGCGCTACTTAAAAGGTATTTCCAAAGTTGTCTTGTGTTACAGAAGGCGAGATATTATTTTGGAAGGATTTTTTTATGCAGACTTGGGTGGTTATTTGGACACAAGAAGAAACTCTTTAGGGTATATTTTCATAGTGAGAGGCACAACCATAAATTGGATGTCTCTACTTAGAGGCTGCAAAAGAAATGATTTTGTTGAAGAGCTCTTTTAAAGAGTTGGACGAGAAACAAGTTGATAATGTTCTTTATTGTGATAGTCAAAGTGTTATTCATCTTGCGAAAAATCCTATGTTTCATGTTATGACAAAACATATTCAGCTGAGGTATCATTTTATTGGAGAATTGATTAGTGGTGGTGTCTTGTCATTGATGAAAATCCTTGGCTCAAACAATCCCGTAGATATGTTGACCAAAATGGTTACTACAAAAAAGTTAAAGCTTTGCAAAGCTTTAACTGGCCTTCAGAGTTGATTGATGAGAAGGCACAACACTACTAGAAGTTGATTATTACAAATTTGCATCCTAATTAATGTTACAGGTGTAATTGTAATCAGCCTCGAAATAAAATATTGTTGGGTATGCGGAGCACAGTTAATGTAATCAGTCTCCAAGTGGAAGATTGTTGGGTATGTGGAGTCTTGATTAGTGTTTATTTTTTTCATACCCAAAGCCCATATGGGAATTTTGATTAGTGTTTATCTTTTCCCTTATAAATATTCTATTATCTTCTTCCTATGGATATTCTATTGTAAAATTCAAATGTGTTGTGAGTAAAATAAATTAATATTAGTGTGGCCGTGGACCTAAGTCCTCAAGACAGAAACACATAAAACTCGTGTGTCTTCTTGTGGGTGAGTTTTCTCTTCTTTTTATTACTTAAATTGCTTGATGCTCAATATGTCTAATGTTCAAAATCTTTTATTGCACGAATTGTCGTCTTGCAGCAGATGGTAGCTTCTACATGTCTTCGTTTTGTGCTTTGCTTTATTTGTAATTTCAGTTTGGCAGTTAGTGTTCAATTGTAATGATTTGCTTCATTTTCTCATCATTATTTAAATCATAAATCAGGAGCTAATTTTTATTCAATGTTGGTTAATCTTGCTTTGGATGTAACAGACATTGAGTTACCTCAGAAGCTAAAATTTTGTTTTCTGAATGTTAGAAATTGATGTTTGAGGACCTGTTTTTACAGCTTTTCTAAAGAGTAGATGTTCCAGTGTCAGATGCATTCATGGTTATTGTTCCTGAAAGCATGTATATATATAGTTTTATAAATATTCCCCAATCTTTGTTGTATAGCTAGCAATGGTCCTCGATAGTTTGACAAGTGTTGACACTTTGGCAATCAATTCGTTCATTTTATTTGTTTATTTATTTTGTGAAAGGTCTCAAGGTTGTCAGCCTAATTAATCCACGCTTCTTGACATTTCTAGTCCAAAGTTTTAAAGATTAAAAGCAATGGTCCAAACTTTTCTTGCATTCTGAAAAATTATGAAATTCTTATGTGAAACTAATAGGTTTACTTCCCTTTTTTAGGATGTACCAAAGAATTTAAATCACTTAAGTAAATCATATATAAATTTCTTTTTAAATAAAAATTATTATATTTATTAACTTGATTATTTTTATGTATTTTTTATCTAATTGGTGATTATTTATCTATTTATTTATTTAATTAGTTATTATTTACTTTTGATTGTTGCTCTTTTACTCATTATTTGTTTATATTGTTAACTAATGAATTATTTGCTTATGAGTACTTTGAATATAAACTAAGGATGCAAGTGGGGTGGAGAATCCCCGTTTCCTATGAGGACCCGCTCCAACAAGACGGAGATTCCTCGAAATAGCTCCCCCGTGAGGCGGGAAATGTGGAAAAACCCCTCTCCACACCCCATGGGGATCCCCGCCCTGCTCCCTATTGGATATATATATATATGAAAATTTTGTTTATAAATTTTAATGAAAACTAGTTTTATTATATTAAAAAAATGTTATATTAAAATTAAGATAAAATAAAATAATAAAAACTATTTTAAAATAATTTAATTTAATGTCATATTATAAATATTTTAATATTATTATAATAATATTGGTAAAGTTATGATGATATCTTGATACGTGTGAAATATGTCTTTTACTTCAGTATATAAATATAGCTATAAAGTTTTTATTTAATAAAAATTTAATTTAAAACAATTGAGTTTAGATATGATCCTAACAAAAAAACATTTTGAAACTAAGTTATATATATATATATATATATATACAAATTTGATAAAATTTATAATAGATTTAACGCAAATGTTAGTCATATTTCTAAAGTTCAGCTGATATCTCTCTTTTTTTCCCTCATATTCTTTGGTTATTTCGTGCTTATAGAACATCTTCGACATTCCAACTTTTGGCTCTTCATACTACCGATTACTTCATTGGCAATGTCAATGTTCATTTTTTTCACCCAAAAGATGTTTAAATTAAAAAGAAATTTTAATTTCTAGGTCACAATTTTTTGTTTTAAAAAATACTATTTTCATCTAACTTATATTTTGTTTTAATTGTGAAATAAAATCCTATTCAATTTTAAAGGATATGTATAAGAGAAAATATAATTCAAAAATTATATTTTTGCAATTTTGAGATATTTGTTATTTCGGCCCTTATCGAAGCAACCAAACATCCGGATTCGGGTTCAAACCCGGAAAAAAATATAAACCTAAACCCATTAAAAACAAGGGCTTCTCTTTCCTTCTCTCGCCGCTCTCACAAACATCCGGATTCCGGTTTCTCTCCGCTCTCACAAACATATCGTTTCTCTCTGCTCTCACAAGGGCTTCTCTCACCTTCTGTCGCCGCTCTCATAAATATCCGGTTTCTCTCTGCTCTCACAAGGGCTTCTCTCCTAGCGACACTCTCACAAGTATTTCTAACATGTAGCTTTTAATAAAGAATTATTGCTTTGTTTTTTTTGTCTTTCCATATTATTAATGTATTATTCACTTAAATTGATAGACCAAAAATGACTGACAATGCTACTCAATGTACCCAAAACAATTTTCCACCAATGCAAAGCGCTATACAATTAACACCAAGAGAAGAAAATGTCTCAACTATAGTTGCCTCATCAATCCCTTCTACAGGTCCAAATGAAAAAGAATTAGTTTTGAGTGGTAAACAGGGGTTGAAATCAGAAGTATGAAGTCATTACAAGAGGCAAAAGATTGATGACAAGTGGAAGGCTATATGCAATTATTTTAGAAAAACGTTTGGTAGAGACACAAAAATGGGACAAAGCATTTACATGACCACTATACTATATGTCCACGAAAAAAAGAAAGAGACATAAGGCAAGCATTGTTGAAATCCAAGGTGGAGGCTAGTGGCAAATGGTCACTTGGGACTCATGTCTATGATCAAGAAGTTGCAAGGAAGAAGACAGATACAATGATCATTATGCACAAGTATCCTTTGAAAATGGTAGAACATGTTGGATTTCGAAATTTTCTTAGTTCGGTTCAACCATTGTTCAAGCCTATATCCAGAACTACAATAATAGGTGATATTATGAAGATGTTCGAGCATGAGAACTCAAGAACAATGAAGTTGTTTCATCAAAATCGGAGTAGCTTTGCAATAACTACGGATATGTGGACTTCCAACAATCAAAAGAAAGGGTATATGTTGGTTACCGCACATTACATAGTTGGATTTTAAAAAGCCGAATTACTAGGTAATAATTTTTTTCAACTAGTTCTTCGTCATTTATATTTTATAAATGGTATGTCTTTAATTATATTTTAGTGATTTTCATAAATAGGTTCATTTATGTGCCATGTCCACATACTTCTCAAGTTTTGTGTGAAGTATTTGTGAATTATTTGATGGATTGGAATCTAGTTAACAAGTTATCAACATTGACTTTGGATAATTGTTCTACAAATGACTTACTTGCGAGTTTGATTGTGAATAAGTTGTCAAGTAGAAATATTTGGACAAATGGAAAATTCTTGCATATGCGTTGTTGTTCACACATTTTGAATTTGATTGTTAAATATGGCTAGGATGTGATTAATGATGCAATTGAAAATATTCGTGATAGTGTTGTATTTTGAGTTACTACACCTAAAAGAAGTGAGAAGTTTGAAGAAACTATGCATCAATTAAATATGAATTTTACTAAAAGTTGATCTTAGATTGCAAAACTAGGTGGAATTCAATTTTTTGATGCTTAATGTCGCTATTGGCTATAAGGATGCCTTTAAACACTTGAAACAATGAGATTCTCTTTATAAATGTTGTACATCTGATGAAGAATGGGAAAAGGCAAAGGAGATTTGTGATAGAATGAAGTTATTTCATAGTGTGACTAAGTTATTTTTAGAAACAAAATATCTTACAGCTAACTTATATTTCCTAAGATCTGTTAGATTAGATTTGCTTTGACGAAATGGGTTAGTTGTGGCATTGACAATATTAAATCAATGGCATTATGAATGAAGACAAAATTTGAAAGATTTTGAGATAGAATCCATGGTGTTATGGATATAGCAATTGTTTTAGACCCTAGATTCAAGTTGATGTTGTTGGAGATGTATTTTCTCATTATCTATGGTGCGGATAAAGCAAAATATGAAATTCAAAAAATTTGTACTCTTTGTTATGATTTGGTGGAAGAGTATTCATCTAAATCAAAATTGAACGAATCTAGCGGTGGTGGTTTTGTGGGTAACTCTTCACAAATATTAGCTAATGATGATGATGTGAAATTTTTCAATAACTGTCAATTATTTGTTACTTCTCATGGGTGTCAAATAGAGAATGTGAAGTCGGGGTTGGATAATTATTTGGATGAGTCTATATTGCTAATGAAAGCTGATTTTGATATTTTGAGTTGGTGGAAAAATGCTTTGAAGTATCCTACCTTACAATTAATTACAAGAGATATTTTGGCAATTCCCGTGTCTACCGTGAATTCGGAATTGGTTTTTAGCACAAGCAGAAGATTCATAAATCCACATCATAGCTGACTTCACCCAAGCACAATAGAAGCGTTGATGTGCGCATAAGATTGGTTGAAAGGTATTATTAATGTTGTTACTTGAATTTATTTCTATTAACTAATGTTATTTATGAGAAATTTGTTTCTTGATTTTCGTTTTTTGGAAGATTCTTGTTCTTAGACTACCATTCAACCTATTTGTTCTACATTTGATTAAGAGGATGATGAGAATTATGTGCTAAATATGGTTTCGTTATAATTTTATTTTTTAACTTTGATGTTATTTATAACTTTATTTATAATTGAAGGAGGAGCTATCATATCAATTATCAAGATGTTAGTGGTTATGGATTCTCAATCTAAATGATTTGAAGAACAAAAAAACAATTAATGAAAATATAAAATTGTTGTCTTAGTTTGGGTATTATGAATTTTATTAATGAATTTGTAGTTTAATTTAATTTTAAATTTTATGTTATTTGTAATAATTAGCTTGTTATTTCACCATACATTCTATTATGTTAATTTTGAGAAATATTTTGTAATAATTAGCTTGTTGTATATTGTGTTATTTATTTTTCATATATGATGTGTATATAGATATGTTATAGAAAAAAAAAACATTTAGTATGGTGGGGAATCCCCGACCCCTCGGGGATCCCCTAGGGGGAGTGAGTGGGAAGAACTTTTTTTCTGCGGGGAATTTTGAGGTAAGAATCCCTGCCCCGTGAGAAACAGGGATGGGGATCCTATTCCCTGCCCCACCTACATTCATAATAAAAATGGTTTATTTTCTAGAAAAATTGGACCATGCAAGTACTAATATTTGTTTAAATGAAAATTTTAAAAATCCTTAATTTGTAAATTCTAGCATATTTCTGGATCTTTAGAAAAGCAATTATTTTGGCAGTGAAGCTATTTTGTATAAATACTTTTAGCATTCTAACGAATTATGCACTAACCTTTTCAATAAATGGCTACTATGTCGACATGAAATTCTAGAACAGTGACTATAATATCACATTGTTTGATCAATAAAAATATAATGACATGTGATATTTTTATTGCGTTCATCGAAAATAAATAAATCATTTTTAAAATTTTGACTTAGGTCACTAACTATAAACAAATGATTCCAATATTTTGTTTCATTCATAGTAGATTTTGAGACATACATTTGGAATTCTCCTAAGTTCTCAGTTACATTCTATTATTTAACTATGGTTTCCAGATTTTTATTTTTGGTAAATATTTAACTCTAGTATAGAGTATATATGTTAATTCTCATGCTATTATTTTGATATACCTTGTACATGTATTTATCATACTCTTATACTAATTTTGTATTTCTGAAGTCTATATTATCTCAATTATTTTTAATGGTTTACTTATTAGGTTGTTTATTTTTACCCCACTTTGATATCAAGAGTAAGGTTAACCAGGTAATAGCATAGCGGTTATTTGTGAGAGGCAAGATATTCTCTAGAGTAGATATGGTGTTATATGTTATATTTTGCATTTGATGTAGTTCAAGAACTATCACTCCCCGAACTCGACTCACTGGACTCGATGCGTCGACAAATGGCCATATACCCACAAGGTCGACACCAAATGAGCACACAATGCCTCAATACCTGTCTCACAAACATAATATATAACCACGCACTAACTTCACACAACACCAAAGAATTCAATGATTAAAAATAATCAGGTTTATAACTAAGGTCCAAAGCAAACTAGAAGTGCAGGACTCAAATTCTTAAATAAATAACAAATTTATTAACCACAACGAAAAGACTAATCTCATGCTAACCATCTGGTGTTCACTCAATGGTCCACACTAAGCGAGACACCACACACCTACTCCTGATCTGAAAAGAGATAGAACAACTATTTGTGAGCTTAATAGCCCAGTAAGCAACCACTAAAAACAATAACATAGGGATCACAAAAACTCAATAATTTCAAAATCGTACTTAAAAGTAGCGTTATACAGTAAATATTAGAAATGAAACCCAGACATCAGAACATTTCAAACAAATATAAATTTTAAAAATGAATGTGCATATATTTCCCCCAAATAACTAATGCCAAAAAAATAACAGAATTGATATATTAAAACTCGGTGACCCAAGTCAGATTGTCAAAGTTCATTTATTTACTCTGGGCGACCTGAGCCAGATTATCATAGGCCGTTTTTCTCCACCGACGGAACGATGCGAACTATAGTTTTTTATCACAATCAGAAGTTCATGTCAACATAGTCAGTGTTTAATCCCCAACGACAGAGTTATTGCAAAGTTAAATTAGGACTACAAGTTACTATGTCAAAATATGTTGGGTCCAAAATTATTATCAACACAAAAATAGAGAAATTCGGTGATCCCATTTTTCTAATAAACATAACTCAGATTATTTCAAAATATAATAATGCTAATATATGACAATAAAATTTAAAATACAAAATCAATAACTGAGTAAATACATAAGTTTATATATCATGCTTTCCAGTAAACCATTCAATTTACCAACAAATAAATAAATAAATAAATAATCAATAAGTTTTGAAAATAATGATATGCATAGTATCTCAAAACCCAAAACATATAAATATAATATCATAAAATTTTATTTACTATAAAACCCAAAATAATTAAATAATTACATAAATTATTTTCGGTAATCAGAAACTTTATATATGCATATATACGGGTTTATACGTAGTTTACTTACCTAAAAGGTATCCCCAAGCTATAGAATCCCCTCGGACACTCAAAATCAGGATTCGAACAAAGACCCTAAACATGAACATTGCACTTACCTTAAGTTCTAAACTTAAACACAATCATTAACCACTGGTTAACCCTGATCAAGGCTCTAAACACTAACTATGCTAGCAACACCAAAATGCACAATATATTACGTCTTACCCTAACAAGCACCCTAAAATCATACCCACAATTATATATATATGTGTGTGTGTGTGTGTGATAGTGACGGACAAAGCAACAAATTTTAATCAAGCTAAACAGTCATAGCTTCACGTCACATCGAGAGCCACCAAAAGTTTTTCCTAGTTTTCGAGATTCCTCTAACTTCTTGCATACCCCTCCAAAAACCCAAAATCTTTTGATTTCCCAAAACCATTAGAAGTAATTAGTGGATTAGAGCTAGACATAGTTAACTTGAGGCCAGTTAACACCCCAAAACATCATCTTTAAAATGACTTTAAAATCCACTGAAAATTATTGGTCTTTTAGTATAGTCAAAAAGGCATTTCCAATGGATTCAGGTTTCTAACCTTGGCAAAATATGTGACAGTATTGGGTTTTTAAGGAGAGTATCTACAACATCCAACTATGTAGTATTTGCAAAAGCTACACTGTGATTTAAATATGTGCGTCTGTGAATGGTTCAATCAAATATAACTTGGTCGTAAGTTTCTGAATGAGGTTTAACTTCAGAACTATTTATAAGTGAACCATTAAGCAATGACAAACGATAAATCCCACACAATCTAAAGATAAAAACAAAAGAAGGAACATGAATTTTACCGCAACCCTAGATCCGAGAAAGGGACTGCTTACCTCAAAGGAGTAGGGGACAAAAGATTTGACGGTGAGATCCTCTCCTCCTCCTCGTCGCCGGGACTTCACGAAAACCAAGAAAGATGCGAGACTAGTCTCGGGCGAAAACCTCACGTGAGTTCCGAGTTTTTCTCCCCACGATCTCTCTAATATTGAGGATGAGGTCGGGAGGTTTAAAATTTAAAAAAAAACTAACGGTGGAGATTAAAGGGTGGATTTTACGAGAACTCTCTTTACGTAAATTCTAAACTTTGTACTTTTTTATTTAAAAATTACATTTCTGTCGGATTAAGTAATATATTGAGACAGAAGTTGAGATCTTGTATGCAGACTAGATTTTTGCCCTCTCGGTATGCAACTGTTTGTCACATATCAGGCTCCGTAGTGGCATTTTAATTATGCTATATTTTATTCCTATTTTTATTTTAATAAAAGTTGTAACTTGGGGACGTTTTAAGTGGATCTTGGAAGTATTTTTATTTAAAATTGTTTGGAATTATTGTCTTACTTTTGGAATATCATTAGTGTTTTAGTGTGTTCATGCATTGTGTTTTATTGAAGTTCTTCTTGTGAGCATACTCCCACTGGTTGCACATTTTGTTATTCGAGGATGTTGAAGTTTCTTTGTTTGATATTTGGAGGTTGCCTCGTTTGTTGTGTGTCCTTTTTTCATTAAATGTGTATATTAAATTCTAATGTTTTTTTACTTTCACAGTAGAAGAATAATAAATTATTTCCAATTTCCAAGTGAGAAGTGATGCCTTCAACTCCGTCTCACATCAATGAATGAGTTATAGTTTAAAAAAAAATTATTAAGCTTGGTAGATTTACGGTGTTTATTTTTGGGAGTATATGGATGAATACACCCATATAAGAAGAGATCAACCATAATTAGCATATGACGCAAGTTCCCTTTCATTTCTAAATAATATTCATTCTAATACAATTTGAGAAGATGATGAAAAGGAAACATACATTATTGATAGTAGCAAACATTAAAATCAAAGAACCATGCATGGTATATGCACATAAACAAGAAAAGGTTCAGTCAAAGACAACAGCAATAGGGTGATCAATTCTGGTGGCGGGTGCTAATTCAAAAATCATGGCGGCGCCACCGGCGGAGCGAACAACACCTCCTTTGTTGACATTTTGATTCCCTGCCTTGCATAACACTATCTTATTCGTCACATTGATCCCATTCAAGGAACCACTCAAGCAATCTAAAGCGGCTGGTTTGTTATTGGCTCCGGGGTATATAATTGGAAGGAAGACAGATGAGTTGAAATGAGTTGGCTGGTAAAACCCAGTTTCTCCGATCACCTCATCTCCATTGCCCAACCTCACTACTGCTGCAAGCCTTCTATCTGGCCAACTTGCACCAACCACTGTGAGCCAAGGTGCAGAATGAGATAGGGATTCTGGGGCTCCTTCGTTACCAGCAGCTACGGAGACAGAGATACCCTTCTTTGTTGCCTTATAGCCGGAGAAGGCGGCTACATCATCGTAAAAGTTTGAACTTTCTTTTGTGGTTCCTTTAGAATAATTGATGATATCCACTCCATCAGTCATCGCCTGATCGTAGCCTTTCAAGTTATCAGCACGGAATTCGAATGTCTTGTAGATGGCCAGGTGAGCTTTGGGTGCCATCCCTGAGGCCGTGTACTTGAACTTGCCAACAACCATGGCATCCTTCACAAAATGCCCGCCGGCTATGCTCGCCACGTGGCTCCCATGTCCAGTTGTGTCCAGTGGGCGTGTATTTCCATTGCTGCCATTTCCAAATGTCGCGCCACCGATGATCTTCTTGTTACAAGTGAAGTTGGTGAAGTTGCAATTTCCCTTCCAGTTGGCCGGTATTGCAGGCATTTGATCATCAGAAAATGATGGGTGGTTCAGTGGGATACCTGAGTCTATCACTCCAATGACAATGCCTTCTCCCATGTTGGACTCTTTGTGCCATATTCCAGTTGATGGATCACTTAGCCCCAAATACTGAGGGCTGTATGTGGTCTGGAGTTCTGATCTCTGAATGTCCAGCTCTGCATCTAGAAAGCCATCCATGTTTTGCATGGCTTGAACTTCATCAGGTGTTAACCTTGCAGCAAATCCAGTCATCACTTCGAAGTAGGAGTACACTAACCGGGGCTCACCGGAGTCTAATGTCATGTTTGGAAGGAAGGACTTGTGCCAGCTCTCCACCTCTTCATAGTCGAGTAACTTCCTGTCCTCGGGCTTGGCCAAGTGAATGATATATGTCTTCATCTCATTTCTATTGATGCTCTGACCAGCTACTGATGGCAGCTCAATATCACTTGTTTGTGAAGCACCTTCACTCATAACAAACAAGAAGATGAAGAAGAGGACCAAGATGGAAACCTTCATTATCATAAGGGTAGAAATTAACTAAGGACTGAGCTGTGCATGTAGTCAGCTATGTTTCTCCCTCTTATATACTTGTGTAGGTGATGAGAACAATTATTTGTACTGTTCTTTGAGGATGGTATAA
This sequence comes from Dioscorea dumetorum, assembly GCA_902712375.1. Lineage (NCBI taxonomy): Eukaryota > Viridiplantae > Streptophyta > Magnoliopsida > Dioscoreales > Dioscoreaceae > Dioscorea > Dioscorea dumetorum. The sequence goes on from CACTHL010000395.1 coordinate 214,115, forward strand.
AAGAGGGTATCATGTCCAATGCCAGTAGACACTCCAATAATCAATGGAAAAAAGTTGGTAAGACAAATATATATAACAACAAGAAAGCCGGCCACATGATCTCCATTAATTGAGGTTTCTTTTTTATTTTAAAACTTTTTTTATACGGTCATTTTAAATGAAGATTGGTAGGTATATATGCTTGAACAAGAAACAGATATCAAAAGAAAGCCATAATAGAGTGAAATATCTTCAAAATGCTGCAAGAACTCCTTCAATAACTATAATACAAGATTTTAGGAAAGAACTGTCTATCATTTTTCTCCATCCATGAAATGCCAAACCCACCACAAAGAAGGCATAGGATGCTTTCTAGCAACCAACAAGAAACCACATCTGACAGATACACTTCAAAGTAGAATAAAGAGGGCAAAATTAATTATATGCAAACAAAATCACTACAATCAGAGATGGATTTCAATCGAAGACCGCTGCAATTGCATATGTTTGGAATTAACATGGAACAATATATATTTTGCATTTTTGGCTTTACAAAAAATGGCTTCAGCCTTTTATGAAAAACTAATTTGCCAACGGTTTTATAGACCACTGGCACCAAGAGTCCTTTGCTTTGTTGTAATAGGAGATTTTATTCCCCTAAACACAAGGTGAGAGAAAATGACGTTATATATACATATGTTTTCCAATATCAGAGTTTCTTATTTCCTTAATTTTGTCGAAGCAAATAAGCATTCTTTTAATACTATAAACTTCATGCTAAAGCCGAAAAGTATAGCGTTTGAGAGGAGATATTAAGTAGCCATAAATATTTTGAGAGTACAGATATTTATTTATTGTGAAAAATTAATTTCTGAAATAAATAATATTTATGTATAAAATGAGAAAGGTAACTTTGCTATTGCACAGGACAAATTTTTTATAATTAGCCATCTATAAACTTCTGAATTATCTCCAAGTCCTGAATTTATATGATAATTGTTATGTTTTTCTAATGAGTTGACAAATGTTTTGAGTCGAAGAGAAGAAGGGTATTGGTGAGTGAGGAGAAGAAGTTACAGAGTCAAGCTCTCTGAATATACACACGCTGGTTATGAACTTTAACTTCACTACTACATCCATTCAAAAGTACTCTCCTATACCCATATGCCTTCAAAACATATAAAACCATAACTTAATACAACTGAAAACTTAAAGGTTACTCAACAGTACATTAACATCATACACTATAACATAACCCTAGTATATTAACTCTCATCAGATGAGTGGCTCCTGTGTACGTGTATGTCTTTCTCTCTCTGGCACGTATGGCATTCTGACTGTCCAACAAGGAGCCCATTCTTCTCTTTCAATCCTCAGTCAATCCCTACAACATATCCCCCTTGATTGAAGATTGCACACACCCTCTAAATTTGATGTGCTTATGAATTCCCAAAGCCTTGGTGAATATATCAGCTTGTCACTCCACTGTATTACAGTATTTTAAAACAATAACTCCATCATTAATCAATTGAAAATGAAGTGAAATTTGATATCAATGTGTTTGGTTTTTCTGTGATGCATTAGATCCTTTGCAATGGCAATTGCATACTTGTTATCTGTTGAACTATGATGCTCAGAAGAAGCCGGCTCCTGTGTACGTAGAAGAGCTGAAAGTCACACCATGCATTGGTTGACTTTCAGCTGTCTCCTAAAGCGGCTACCAGTGTGTGTGCTGAGTGAGACTTTTTGTGTGCTGAGTGAGACTTTTGTCAGCACCTATGGGAGTGCGCCATGGAAGCAAGCCAGCTGACCTGGCCATCTCAACTTATCTTTATTTAACCTGTTTTCATTTCCTGTTCTCAGAACAAGCTTCATTTTGTAACCGTTGAACATTAGTTTTCTATCAATATATTATCTGGTTTGAATCTCAAAACCTCTTTAGAGTTTATCAGTGGTATCAGATGGCCGGCGCTTCCTCGCCGAGCTCATTCCAGTCACAAGTTCTCTTCTTTAAGGGAGAAAACTTTAACCTATGGCAACTTAAAATGAAGACCGTTTTTAGATCGAAAGATCTCCGGAACATTGTTGACAAAGGCTTCGCCGGCGAAGAAGACGGTCATCGCCTCAACGATGTCTTGAAGAAAGATGCCAAAGCCCTAGCCCTCATTCAACAAAACCTTGACGAAAAGATACTCCTCCGGATCACCGAGGCCGCCACGGCGAAACAAGCCTGGGACATCCTCAAAGCCCGGTACCAAGGCGACTCAAGCAACTCCTCCGTCAAACTCCACTCCTTACAACAAGACTTTGATTCTCTTCGAATGAAGATCGGTGAGAAAGGTTGGCGATTATATCACCCGCGTTCTTGGCGTGGTCCACCAAATACGAGTGCTCGGCGAGGCGGTCCCGGAGAAGAAGGTTGTAACGAAGATCATTCGTAGTCTCACCAAACGCTTCACTCACGTCGCATCTACCATCGTTGAAGCTAAAGATTTGAACACTCTCCTTTGTGCAAACCCTGTGTGGTTCTCTCAAGAGCCATGAGGCCATTCTCGATGAAGCGAGAGGAACTGGCGACGAGAGAGCTCTGCATGTTCGCTTTGGTCAACCTCCCGTCCACTACCCGCAGTTGGAAGAGGTCGTGGACGCGGAGTTTTCCCCAAGGCCGTGGCCGAGGTCGTGGAAGGGGAGGAGCTCGGACTTCTCCGATTACAAACACCGCAAGGGGGTTCAATGCTTCATATGCAAGAAGTTCGGACATATGCGGGCTCAATCTTTGGTACAAAGATAAAGAAGCGAACGTGGTCGAGAAGGAAGCGTGGCAGAGGAAGGCGAGCTCTTCATGGCTAGCTCGTGTAATCATTACGATAAGGGAGAGGGCTGGCTTCTTGACGGTGGGTCCTCTAACCATATGTCGGGTAACATGAAGCTTTTCACTCGGCTTGAAGAAATCCCTCCACAATCTATACGACTAGGAGATGGACATGCACTTCAAGCCCTTTGGACTTGGGTCCATAATCCCGACAACCGGCTCGGGCATCAAGACCACATTACACAAGGTTCGGTATGTACCAAAGCTAGCTCATAATCTATTGAGCGTTGGACGGCTCTTCGCCTCCGGATATACCGTTCGGTTCAGCGTGGAGAGTGTTGTGTGCGAGACTCTCACACCCAAGCCGTGGTCACACGGATCAATATGACTCCTCACCGACTATATCCTCTGCCGGCCGGAGATAAGAGCTGCGCTCATGTGGCACTTGGAGAGGGAGAACTCTCGGCACTATGGCACCGAAGATACGGACATCTCAACTCACACAACTTGCAGCTGGTACATCACTTAGTCACCGGAGCTCCTGCGGTTAAATTTGAAGGAACATGTGAGGCTGTGCATTTGGAAAACAAGCTCGTCATTCCTTCTCAAAGGGAATGGCATATAGAGGCGATGAAGCCACTAGAAATTATACATGCTGATCTTGTTGGTCCAATGCCAACTACATCCCAAGGAGGTAACCGGTATTTCTTTCTCCTAGCGATGATTTTTCAAGACACGGTTGGGTCTATTTTCTACAACAAAAAGCTCAAGCTTTTCGGAAGTTCAAGTCTTTCAAAACCTTCGTTGAAAAACAACACTCTGCTGTGAAGGTTCTACGAACGGACGAGAGGGGGTGAATTTACTTCGGCTGAATTCCGGTTTTTTTGCGAGACGAAGGAATCAAAAGACAATTGGCGGCTCCACGCTCACCTCGGCAAAACGGGGTGGCGGAGCGAAAGAACCGGACGGTGATGGAGATGGCAAGGACTCTGCTAAAGCAAGCAAAGCCGCCTCTCGTACTCTGGGCCGAAGTGTTTCTCGGTTTGTGTATCTTCTCAGCCGGTCACCGACGGTTGCATTGGAGAAAAAGGCTCCCGTTGAAGCGATCACCGGACGAAAACCCAACGTTGACCATCTAAGGGTTTTTGGGTGTATATGCTATTGTTTGGTTGATCCTCGATCACGGACGAGGCTGGATGCCAAGTCGGCCAAGCGAGTATTCATTGGTTATTCGGAGGATTCCAAAGCCTATAAAGTTTTGGATCCCGATACTATGAAAGTCCGAGGTCGGCGGAGATGTTCATTTCTCTGAAAATGACCATTGGGCCCGGGAAGACTCATACGAGTCGGCGGCCTCATTCTATGTGCCCTATCTTTGCGCGGACAAGGATCGTGATGAGGACTCATCCCGGCCGTTGGATGAATTATGCGGCGAAACATCGAACGGCGGGGAGGGTTGGTTGACTCCAACCTGCGAGAGTCAACCATGTTCTCCCGGCGGAGAAGAAGAGGCGGCGGTGAGATATCGAAATCTTTCGATATTTATAACTCATGCTCCTTTGCGGTGACCGTCTCGAGATCCGGTATTCTTTGAGGAAGGTGAAAAAGATGATGCTTGGGTCGCCGCCATGCAAGAGGAGGTCGATGCGGTTCGCCGAAATGATACTTGGGAGCCGACTACGGCTGCCGGAAGGGAAGCGTGCAATCGGACTAAAGTGGATCTACAAGACGAAATACAACCCAGACGGCTCTATTCTAAGGAAAAAGGCACGCATAGTTGCGAAGGGATATGCTCAACGCGAGGGAGTAGACTTCACGAGATGTTTTCTCACCGGTGGCCGGGATGGAGACCATTCGAACCTTTCTTGCTTGTTGGAGCTCAACGAAGGTGGTTTGTTCATCGGCTCGACGTCAAAACGGCATTTTTAAATGGAGTTCTTCGGGAGGAAGTGTATGTCACTCGGCCGGGAAGGCTTTGTTGTGAAAGGCAAAGAAGGTAGTGTATACAAGCTTAAGAAGGCGCTCTATGGGCTCCGGCAAGCCCCAAGGGCCTGGTATAGCCGCATTGATGATTACTTCTCACGATCTGGGTTTATTCGAAGTAACAATGAGCCCACGGTCTATAAGAAAACCAACTCTTCTTCGAGAGGTCTTGTTATTGTGTATATACGTAGATGATATAATATACATGGGCTCATGCGGCAAGATGCTATCGGAATTTAAACATAGCATGCTTGAAGACCTTCGAGATGACGGACCTTGGAAAGCTCAAATACTTCTTAGGATTGGAAGTAGTACAAACTCACCATGGATTGTTTATATCACAACGCAAATATACGGGAGGATATATTAAAGAAAGTTTGGGATGTGGAAATGTAAATCCAACAACACTCCAATGAACACCGGCGAGAAGCTCTACATGGAAGACGATTCGGGCAAGGCTGATCCCTTTCGATATCGAAGTCTAGTTGGAGGTTTGCTTTATCTAACTCACACCGGGCCTGACATCTCATTCGCGGTTAGCATGGTATCTCGGTTTATGCGGGCACCCACCCTACATCATCAAGGTGCGGTGAAGAGAATTTTGCGTTATTTAGTTGGAACGATAAACTATGGCCTATATTACTCTCACTACGAGATCTTCGAGCTCACTTGGCTATACGGACGGTGATTGGGGAGGTTCACAATCAGACCGTAGAAGCACTCTTTTGGATGGGTATTCTTCCTTGGATCTCTGCCATAGCCTGGTGCTCCAAGAAGCGGCCGATCCATTGCATTATCTACAAGCGAGGCTGAATATATTTCAGCCACCTCTGCCGCATGTGAAGTTGTGTGGTTGCGGCGACTGTTAAGAGACTTAGGAGTGAAAATAACTAGTTCAACCACCATCTTATGCGACAACAAATCAACCATTTCCATTACTAAGAACCCAACTATGCACGGGCGCACTAAACACATAGACACCCGTTTCCACTACATTCGTGATCTTGTGAACCTTTGGAGAAATCAAAGTAGAGTCTTGCGGCGGCGACAAGCGGACCGCTGACATCTTCACAAAGGCGGTGGCTCATCGGAAGTTCGAGCACTTCGGAGAAAGTCTAGGAATGAAGAGGCTTCGAGCAAGGGGGAGATGTTGAACTATGATGCTCGGAAGAAGCCGGCTCCGTGTACGTAGAAGAGCTGAAAGTCACACCATGCATTGGTTGACTTTCATTGTCTCCTAAGCGGTTACCGGGTGTGTGTCTTTGAGTGAGACTTTTGTGTGCTTTGTGTCTTGAGTGAGACTTTTGTCGGCACCTATGGGAGTGCGCCATGGCGGCAAGCCGGTGACACGGCCATCTCAACTTATCTTTATTTAACTTTGTTTTCATTTCTGTTCTCGGGAACAAGCTTCATTTTGTAACCGTTGAACATTAGTTTTCTATCAATATATTATCCGGTTTGAATCTCAAAACCTCTTTAGAGTTTATCAACACCATACCTCTATTGCTTCTTTGCGGTTCATTCCACAGTCCTCCATCAACTTTTTTAGACACAAACACTTACATGTAGCTGCTGAAGGCTGCAACATACTCGGCTTCGGTTGTAGATAGAGCAATCATCTCCTGTTTCTTCGATATCCAAGATATAGCGGTAGTTTCAAGATTGAACACTCCCCTTGTAGTGCTTCTTCTATCTTCTATGCACCCGGCCCAATCGCTATCGAGAAGCCTTTCAATTTGCATTCACTACTATGAGAATACCATAATCCAAAGTCGGTAATACCTACAAGATATCTCGGGACTCTTTTCTAAGCTCTTGCATGAGACTTGGAAGGCTTATTCATGAACCTTGATAGAACTCCCACGGCAAACGCCATGTCGGCCTGTTGTGTGGTAAATACATCGGTTGTCCAATAAGACTTCTATACCTCTGTACATTAGCATCTCTTGATCCGTCGTATGCCTTTGTAATTTTTCATTGGCACAAATGGGTGTTAAAGCTACCTTACACTTCAGCATATTAAACCCTTTTTAAAAGGTAAAATGCATACTTTATCGGCTAATGAATATACCAAGCTCATCCTAAGTTACTTCTAGCCCTAAGAAGTAACTTAACAAGCCGAGATATGCCATGCTAAAGTGTTTTTGCATGTCGAGTCTTGAATTCGCGATTAATTCAGGCGAGGAGCTTGAACACGGGGATATCATCAACAAAGATACATCTGCAAGAGTTTCTCCATTGTTATTTGTTTTTCTATAAGGTGTATATTCAATCTCACTCCTCCGAAACCCTTGTTGAGAGAAATATTAATCAATTTTGCTATACCATGAATGGGTGCTGTTTTAGCCCATATAGTGCTTTCCTTAACTCTGTACACCTTGTGAAGCTCTTCTTCCACTTCAAATCCCTTGGGTTGCTTTACATATACTTCTTCATTTATCTCCCCATTCAAGAATACAAACCATCCCTTTTGTCTTTGCTAATGCAAACAAGAACCTCCACGGTTTCCATGCATGCAGCCGGTGCAAATACATTTTCAACATCCACTAATAGCTCCGAGAGTACCCCTTGGCCACCAATCTAGCCTTGAGTTTCAGAATTTCTCCGTTTGCTTTATACTTCATTATGAATATCCATTTCAAACCTATCACTTTCTTCTCCTCGGTCTATCTACCAGTTCCCATGTTTCATTTTGATGGATGGTCTCCCTTTTTTTCATCCATTACAGCTTATTAGTCTTTGCTCTTTGCTACATCTTCATAGGTGATAGGATCACCAACTAGTAGAGCAAAAGAACAGTTGTTATAAATGTCAGTTATTTGTCAGGTTTTCCTAGGTGGGAACTCCTCTTCAGGTTTAGTTGGAGTTTGAGTTCCCATCTCTGCAAGAAAGTTCATTGCTTCTTCTTCATTTATCTCTGATTTACTACACCTAGGGGCCGTTTGGTTCGGAAGTGAATTGCCAAAATGGTGGAAGTCTGGAAGTGGCACTTCAGTGGAAGTGAAGAGTTCGGTTGGAACTATCCACTTCGGTGTGTTTGGTTCAAGAAGGCGGAGTCCGTAGACCACTTCCTGTGCTTGGATGGTTGAAGTAGGTATCTGAAAAATCCCACTTCATCACTTTTCGGTAAGGGGTAAAGTTAACCCTTCATGCATTTTACAATTGTTTAATTATATCATATGATTTAATTAAATGATTTAATTACTTTATTACGATGGTAATAAATAATTTATTTATTAAATTAAAACTTTGCACACCACATAATTAATTTAAGACCATGCTATTAAATTAAATTAAATTGGTTAATATATTATGCTTAATTATTAATTAGTGAGAGTAGTGATTTAATTATTTCATTACCATGGTAACAATTATTTTATTTATTATTGAAAAATATTGTAAAGTGGGCTGAAGTGGGAGGTGAAGTCGTGGCTTCGGGATTTTTACGGGTGAAGTCGGACACCGAAGTGGCCGAACTCGGAAGTTGTCACATCATCACTTCCGAGTCCAAATCGGTAAAACAAACACACCGAAGTGGTGGAAGTGGCCGCTTCGGTGCCCACTTCGGTGAAACAAGCTGCCCCTAGTATGTCATCCCAAATATAGGCGGCACGATTACGGTTGTTAGAACACCAATTCTAATGATCACATTCTCTAAAAATACCACATCTCTACTATACTTTACTTTCCTTGTTTAAGGGTTGTAGAGTTTGTAAGCTCTTGCTTTTTAGCGGTAACCTACAACACACACTTCTCGATTTATCATCTAGTTTGCTCCTATTACGTGATGGAATATGCACCATTGCCAAGCACTCTTAGGTGTCTCACACTTGGCTTCGTTCCGGTCCACAACTCAAATGGAGTTTTAGGCGGCAATGCTTCGATTGGTGCCGGGTTGATCAAATATCTTTGCGGTGGCTGCGGCTTCCGTAAAGAAAGAAGTTGGCAAACTAGTACATCTCGGCAAACATCGTGTCTTCTCCACGATTGACCTGTTCTTCCTCTCCACCATGTCGTTTAGGTTCGTGGGTATAAGGAGTGGTTAATTCCCTCTCAATCCCGGCTCTTTCGTAGTATTGGTTAAACTCTTATGAGAGGAACTCGCACCCTTTATTTGAGAGCAAGAACATGATCTTCTTTCCGGATTCTCATTCAACAAAGGCTTGGAAGATCAAAAACATTTCTAGAGCTTCATCCTTTGTCCTGAGAAAGAAAATGCAAGACATTCGAGTATAGTCATCTATTAACGGTAGAAAGTAATCGCTTCCCGGCCATAGACTCCACATGCATTTGTCGATATACGTCCATGTCAACATGTTGGAGTTTCTCGGTAGACCTTCTAGATCTTTTGGTTTTGTGGAAGAATGGACGGCGAGCATGCTTTCCATATGCACGGTCATCACAAGTGTTGAATTCACCAACATGCGGGAGCCCCATCACCATCTCCTTTGTTTTGAGTGTTTAACACTTGAAAGATGGAGTACTCAAACCTCGATGCACATCAATGTTTCATTAGATCCTCCAACTGCCACTTTAGCATGTCACATATCTGAGATTTTTAATGGAACCACGTTTTTGACAATTTGTCCACTCTAACTACAAGCTTACCGGAGATCTATTCGATAATTTTGCATGTTAAATCCTCAAACTGAACATCGTATCCTCACACAAGAAGTTGACCCACACTGAGAAAATTGTGAGCTAGCCCGTACACGTACTGAACATTGTTTAGGAGATTTACATTCCCATTTCTTCCTCTAATGGCCACCGTACCTTGACCCATCACTGAGTTCTCTTTATCGTTACCCAGCTTGGCACTCTGCTTCTAAGATTTATCGAGAGTTTCAAACATCACACTTACTCTAGTCATGCGGTTCGAGCATCCACTGTCAACGATCCACACCGTGTCTTCACTCTTCTTTTCTTTACCTTGTACTAGAAGTAAGCTTCCACTTTGCTCTCCTTCACTATGAGATACAAATAGATTGCATGTCTCCTTCTCCTTCTCTTCGCCTATTAAGTTTGCACCCTTTCCAACTGATCTGTCCCTGTACCAGCATTATGCTCTAACATGCCCGTACTTCTTGCATAAGTGGCACTAAACATTGCTCTTGAAAACTCTCTGCTCACTATGTTAAGCTTTCTACTATGCTCCCCTACCTTTGCTACATCCATGGCATAAACCTCTGAAGAATCCTTTTTCACGGCCTCTGCTAGACCCTTGATCAAACTCCTTTGGAGTTGTAGGTTCAGAACGGACATGAAGCACCCTCTTCTCCACCTGTTCAGCTTGACTAACCAGGCGAGCTTTGTAAGCTTAGAGAGAGCTGTGAGTTCATCTAGAGTGAGCTTAGTGATGTCCTTTGATTCTTTAATAGCCATGACTACATGGTTGTACTTCACGCCCAAACTTCTCAGGACTTTTCCAACCACCATGGCCTCTGAAATTGTATCTCCAAGAGCTCTCATTTGGTTTACAAGTTCAACAACTCTAGTGGCATAGTCTTGAATCCCATTACTCTCTTTGGTGCTAAGGCACTCAAAAGGCTGCCTTAGAGTTTGCGGCTTCACTTGCCATCACCTTGGAATTTCCCTGATATTTTTTTCTTCAACATCCCCGGAGCTTCATGTGACATGTTAGGCTGCCGAGATACAAGAGAACAATGATTGGTCATGGCTTCTTGAATCAAGTAGAGGGCTTTAGCATCTCTATTCTTATATTCCTTCACTCTAGTTTCGTCTTCATTCTCTGGGATTCCTTTCTTAACCAAATCCCAAAGATCTTGCGAGCTAAATAACGTGTTCATCATAATACACCAATGATCGTAGTTTGTTCCGTCGAACAACGGCAAGGGGGAGGCTGTTAGTGCCATGCAATAGAGCTTGAATGAGAGCTTGTGAGAAAGATAAGCTTGGCCTTTTTGGAAGTTACGTCGGAGGAAGCAATCAAGGAGCTCTAATACCCTTTGTTAGGTTATTCTAATGAGTTAAAATATGTTTTGAATGGAAGAGAAGAGGTATACACTTGAGTAAGGAGAAGAAGTTACGAGTCAAGCTCTCTGAATATACCCTATTTGGATTTGAACTTCAACTTCACTACTACATTCATTCAAAAGTCCCATACATATATGCCTTCAAAACATATAAAACCATAACTTAATACAACTGAAAACTTAAAGGTTACTCAACAATACATTAACATCATACACTATAACATAACCTTAGTATGTTAACTCCCATCAGAAGAGTGGTTGTTGTGTACGTGTATGCCTTTGTATATGATAAGTGTATATTTATACCATATTTCATATATCATTTTGTACGCTTATCTAGCTTGTATTAGAGTATTTATTTGGAAATGATACTAAATAAGGTGTTAATTGTATCTGCAGGCACCAGGTGGAGTTCAGGGATAAAAGAGAGCCAAAAGCGGCAACTAGGAGCTGAAACGAAGAAGATGGTTCTCTCGCGACATCATCACCTGGAATTAGTCTAGACAGAAGCCCTTACGACATCAGCTTACGACGTAAGTCTAACCGTAAGGGTTGTCAAGAGGAACTTACGGGGCAACAAACGCCCGTAAGGAGTGATAGTAAGAGCTAGCAAAGAAAACTTACGTTCCACACTTACGGCCGTAAGTGGGACCGTAATTGGAAGATAGAAGACCTTATGGGCAGAGCTTACGGACGTAAGCGGGACCGCAAGGCACGCAATCAACACAAACCTTACCCCTTACTACCGTAAGTAACCCGTAAGAGTGAGGGTATAAAAGACATTGAGGGTTTTTGATCAAGAGGAGGCCCATCTTGGAAAACCCTAGAGAGGAAATTAGGGCGAAAAGCTCCAAAGGGAGGTGGCGGCAGGCGAAGCTAGGGCTTAACGAAGACATTCGGGAGAAGGAGGAAGCACCCCGGTGACCATCCTCCTTGTGCTTATCATCGATCAAGCAACGGCAATTGCACAAGGATTGCTCGGTCAACTTTGAGGGAATCATACACCTATTCGTCATCTCCGCACTCACGGGGAGTTTTACTCATTTTTGAGATGTATTGCACTATATTCATTGTAGATCTTGAGTTGTACGACTCTATGAGGAGCTAGATATTTGTTGGGCATTTGGGCATGTGAATCACTACGGATTTTGTAATAGATTATATCTTACTTCTTACTCTTAATTGTTTATAAAGTTTGATTATTGAAATGCATGTGTATTTTGATTTAATTCTTATTACATGTTGTGTGGCTATTTATGTGAGGTGAAAACCCATTAGTTATCAATGCTAGCGTGAGGTGAAAACCCGTTGGTTCTTGAGAACTAGCGTGCGGTGAAAACCCGTTAGGTTTTGGTAATTGGTGTCTTTGTGAAAGCCCGTTAAGATGCCACATTTCTAGTCAACTTCCATTATATGTGAGTGAGAAGTGTTCATAGGATCTGCGCCTCATTGTTGAACCCTAGGCCAAAGAGGATCATCACCCGAATATCCTTTTATCTCTTTAATTATCTTTTGTTCTTTAGTTATTTTACATTTTACTTCCTATTATTAATAGGCTAGACAACGGAGAGGCGGCTATTACTAGTATTTCTATTCCCTGTGGTTCGACAACCCGATCCTTCACCGGGTCCACTTTATTACTTGCGACCCATGCACTTGCGGTGACGCAAAGGGCGTGTCGGTATCTCGGCACTTATGGCATTCTCCACTTGTCCAACAAGGAGCCCATTCTTCTCTTTCAATCCAAAATCAATCCCAACATCAATAATTTCATAAATTTCTAATGTTACAATGTCTAAGATATATAATCTAGTTTTAATATATATTGTCGCTCGCCGAGCCTGAAGCGTCGACAAACGGCAACATACCTAGAAGGCCGAGACCAAGTAGGTATGCAAGGCTTCAGAACCTATCTCACACTAGAAGATAACATTTAACGAAATATAAAAATTCCTACGTCAAAAGAAGCTATAATATATGAATTACAAAAGTTTCACAACCAATGCTTAGAATAATATTTATTCAACAATATAAAGTTCCAAGTCCACAAGATAGGAAAACTTATTAACTTGTTAAACTAGAGGGCAATTTGCTCAATGAGTCCGCTAAGTTGCCCACCAAATAACTCTACTCTTGATCCAAAAAGAAAGAACAAATTTAATGAGCTTGGAGCCCAATAAGCAAGCACCAAAAATATTTGCAATCAAATAGAAGTCTCAAAAATCTAGAACAAAAATCATTGGGTTAAATACCCAAAATAGTCCTTTCACTTTTCTCTCTCTTCCCTATTAGTCCCTCTACTCGAATTTGATCCTAATAGTCCCTCTACTTTTTAATTCGGGCCAATTTGACCCAAGCCGGAAACGTTGTCAATAATGCCGTTTGCTTCATCGGCGTGGCCCTCGTGTGGATTAAAACATGACAACGTGGCGGTCCACGTGTTCTTTACTTGAGTTCTCGGATCCGGATCTGGACATCACATCCGGATCCGAGAAACCTAACGAGAGTCTTCTTCCTTAATCGTCCCTCTCCCTTGCCGAGCCCTACCCGAGAAGCGGTTCTCGGACCCCAACAAGACCTTAAACTTGGAGCCCTAGCTGGACAATGCTTCATCAACCCTACGGACCTCTGCAAACGCGACACTTGTGATTTCCCTTGCCGAAGGTAAACAATGTCGGCCCTAATTCAGCCCCATTTGTGTTTTAAAATCAATGCGAGGAATATACACATGTACACATGCTCAAATTGATGAATTCCGAATGTTTGTGAGGATGTTTCCATTCTTTATGTTTGATTTGTGATGTTTCTAACCCCACGGGAGAGCATGCTAAATTTAGGAGTCTTGGTGCATCACATAACCAGAATGCAAATTTACGTCGGAAGGAAGAACCAAATGTGACAACCTCATCTAGAGCAAATTAGCCGGTGGATCTACCAACACGGCAAAGTATAACAGATGCTCCCTCTTTGGTGCGAGTCCTTCCAATTGATGAGAAGCCAAATGATGTCACAATTTGATGCTTGCAAAAGATTTTCACTTTTATAGTTTCAATAGCATGTGTATGTGTCACAAACCTGGAGAGAAACTAGTGGTTGGTTGCTATCAATGTATTGTTTTGTTGATTGTACTAGAGCAACTCATTTTGAAATGTATAGAAACCAAGAAAACAAATTAATGGACATTTCTAAGTAATACCAAATCATGTGAGTTTGTAATGTTTGATGGTTCTTTATTATTATGTATGTCTCCTTTAAATGTTTAAACAAAGCTTAGTGGAGTTAAACTCCTTTAATGATTCATGTCAGAACTTGATTAGTATTCATTAATTGTGATCATGATTGCGGTTAGTTTAATTAAGTTTGGGAGTGTCTTAATTAGTATGTGTCATTTGATATTGTCTAGTTTGATAATGATTATAAGGTAAGGTTCAGAAGTTTACCAATTCTCGCAAATTGGCTTGCGAGAAAAAAGTAAATAATTAATCATTAAGTACTAACAAAATTACTACTTAATTTTTTTTTCTGCATTAGTCATTAAGTAAATCATTAATCTTAATTAGTAGATGCATGTTTTGTTCTTCTTTTATTTTCTGAAATCAAAATGTGAAGAACACTCAAACAATCTTTGTTTTGTGAAAAAGAAGTAAAGTCCCCTAATGATCGTGCAAATTGGCTTGCATCAAAAACTAAATCATTAATCATTAAGTACTAACAAATTCCAAATTTATAGAACTTAGTTCATTTCAGAAAAAAATTCCAAATTTATAGGAACAATCACACGGATTAATTACAAATTAGTTCCGAGACTTGAATACATTTGAATGCATAAAATTATTTAAAAATTTCATATATACATAAACAATAACTAATACAAATTTCACAACAACTTCGGCCTAATTTTGTCATGTTCCCTTTGAATTTCTCAACGAGCACGGTTTGCTTGGTCACCTCTCCCACTCGAAACGGTCCCGACTTGACAACATCAATTAGTTGAAAGACGGGCGAAGCGGAGATAATTTATGGGAGAGGGCACCACGCCGTCCGGTGGGGCTAAGAGCTTTCGGGCTTGCGGTGGGTAGGAGCCGCTTGCGGTCGAGGCTAGGGCAAGGGATGATGGCCATCTTACGAGGGAGACGATCGGGAGAAGAAGGGCGGGTGTTTGGTTTCTCGAATCAAGCTAGGGCAAGGGATGATGACCATCTAAGTAGAGGGACGATTAAGGAAGAAGACTCTCGTTGGGTTTCTCGGATCCGGATGTGATCTCCGGATCCGGATCCGGATCCGAGAACTCAAGTAAAGTACACGTGGGCTGCCACGTTGTCAAGTTTTAATCCACACGAGGGCCACGTCGGTGAAGCAAATGGTATTATCGACGGCGTTTCCGGCTTGGGTCAAATTGGCCCGAATTAGAAAGTAGAGGGACTATTAGGATCAAATTCAAGTAGCGGGACTAAAAGGGAAGAGAGAGAAAAGTAGAGGGACTATTTTGGCTATTTAACCATAATATGATATAGTAGAACATCTGTCAAAATATAATTCAGAAATAAGACAAAATGGTTCTCCGAGTTTTATTTTGAAATAAACATAGTATAAGTCTCCCAATTCACTATTATCAAAACGGAATATCGGGAGGTTATTTATTTACTCTCGTTGACCCGAACGGGAATATCGGATGTTGTTATTCTTCCTCGGAATGGTACGAAATTATAGTCTCTTAATAGAGTTACATGCGGCCGGGATCAATGTTTAACACCCAATGGTAGGGTTAGTACATGATTAATTGGAGATTAAAATTTATAGATCAAAATAATAAATGTTCACAAGTAATAGAATATTAAAGTTCCATCCGGGAGAAAATAGAATAATCCACCAAGCAAAAATGTTAACATTCTCATCATCGACTTTCGGTATATCAAAAAAAGTCAATTATTATCAAATCAAATAACTTAACAAATAGATTGTAAAATAAATAAATAATAATAATAATAATAATAATAATAATAATAAACTAATATATATAACTCCGAATATATAACCTACATAGTTTGTGGAAAACCTGAATGAATAAATAAATAGCTAGAAATTCAATAAATACTTAATAATTTAAAAAATATATAATAATAAAAATTTTAATAAATAAAATTATTCAAAAAAATATAATTGTTAAAAATAATACAAGAAATAATCAAACAAGTAATTTAGTACGTGTGGAAAAATATATACTTATATTAAAATTTATACGTGGTTTACTTACAAGATTAATGCGAGAAATCCAATCCTGAAACCAACTTAAGGTTTTTGGGTAGGTCGTAAATTTCGGAAAGAAGACCTATTAAATCACCAAAATATAAATTCACAAAACTTTAGGCGTATGCAAAAAATATTTCAAGACACTAATGATCCTATTAAGGTTAAAGGCTAATAAGCAAAGATATTGTAAAAAAGATTTCAAAAGGGCAAAAATGAAAAATGGTCAAGCTATTGTTCGATTTTCTAAATTCGATTCTTTGAAAGGTATAATATCAATTATCAAATTTAAAAGAAATATGCACTATTTCAACATGACCATTGAGGACTAAAACAACAAATCTTTGTCTATCATTCTCCAAAGTATAAAATTCTTTATTCGAGAAAATGAGACAAATGGGGCTATAACATATCCAAAATTCACCTGATTAGAATACTATTAAATCTCCGGCATTCATTTGAATATCTACCTATTTCGCAAACCGGTAAAATCGAGACAAGACTCTTTTAGCATGCTTATCTCTCGGCATATATCCTCAAATATGATGATATTTTAGAAATATATATTTAATCCAAAAATAAACAACCTCCTTATGTTGAACTTTGCCCGATTCAACCTCTAAGACCATGAAAAATGTCAATAAATCTTCAAGTTCTACATAGATTTTATTTGACATAGCTACACTAATATGGTTGTATCTCATAACCTACGAGATGTATAAAATCTAAACCTTTACAGAACATTATTTGACATTGAACCCTACAACTTTCTTATTTTTCACTTTGTTTGATCTACCTATAAAATCATAGATTATGGTAGTTAATCTTCAAGCTATGCTCAAAATACTATTTGACATAGCTACACTAAAATGGCTATATCTCATAAACTACAGAGGTATAAAATCTGATATTTTTTGCCGGTTATCTAACATCAAACCCTACAACTTTCTCATTTTTCACTTTACTCAATTTAATCTCTAAAATAATGTATTATGCCAATCAAACTTCAGATTCTACAAGAATATTATTTTTCGAGAACTACACTAATAGGGTTATATCTTATAAACTACAATTATATAAAATCTAAAATTTTGCGGGTATTTAATTGATGTCAAACTCTAAGAATTCCCATTACAAACTATGCACCACAATAAGAACTAAACATTAAACAAAACAAGATTTTTCATATCAAGCTAACCAAATAAAATGTGGAATCATGTATCTCACACACGCGGATATCTAAGTTCCGAATGGGGGTTTCTTAAGCATCGCCGTCGGCACCTCTCGAATTAAACAAATCAGTAAATGAAAACTAAAACCATGGCTTCCTTAAAGACCACCATCAAAAATTTAATTGTGATGGTTGAAGTGATCTAGGATTTATATAAGCTGAATCAAGATAATTATTAAAGGGATAATTTGAAAAATAGACTAGATAATAAAAATAATATTATTATTATTAAAAATAAAGTGTGGGGTCCATATATACATATATCATGCCAACTGCCCGTGACTCACCTTGTATGTACTATGCTAATTATGTTGTTATATGTATAGAATACCCCCCACTTTTATTTCACCTTTTCTTATTTCCTTTTTTTTTTTCTGTCTCTATATCTTCAAATACAACAATAAGATGAGGGTATATATAACCATTAAAGAAGTGAATGGACGGTTGGAATTAATTCGATCTTACGATTCAAAATACCTTTGGTAGATGAAATAGCAAAAATATGGGCGGCTACTATATGTGTGCCTACTACAATGTTAGCTTACTACAATACCGGTTTGCTCTTGTGATGTCGACTACTATAGTAGGCATCCACTACTTGCATATTTTACAATAATAAATATTTATATTATTATAGTGGGCTACGGACCTTGTGCATGGCAAGGGCGGCATAGTCACCTGAAAATTAGGTCGGCCAACCACAACGCACTTGCATCTTGGGTTCAACACATTATAGGGAACAACACCGAATGGTTGGACCCGATTGCCATCTGAGTTGGTTTGTATTGCTATTGTTTTTTTAAACACAAAAAAATTTTAAAAATTACTAAAATTATTCAAAAAAACATAAATGAGCTGACAATTATTTTAATGGAATAAAAATAACTTCCAAGACTTTTATGTATAGAGAATTACATAAATAACTTTTGTATAATACCTTATTTAGTCCCTCTATTATAGTCAATCTGCCCTTTTAATCCTTCTATTATAATTTGTCTGCTGTAGGTCTTTATATTTTATTATATGGGAAATGTGAGTCCTTTATCCAATGATCATCTATTTTTCCATCTAAGGTGCTGACGTGCCATTAATTTTATATTAATATTTTGATATAATTCCCTAAATAATCCCTCTATGTTTTTGAACTTATCGTTTTAGTCTCCATACTTTAAGTTGTAACTTTTTAGTCACTTTATTATTTAAATTGAGCCATGTCGGTCCCATTCTTGAAGGTTTAGAGTTTAGATTTAAGGGTTTATAGGGGCTTGCGTGGCTCAATTTAAATAACGGGAGGGACTAAAAAGTTACAAGTGAAGTATAGGAACTAAAACGATAAGTATAAAAAAATAGAGGGAGTATTTAGGGAATTACATTTAATATTTTAAAGTTATTAATGTCACGTCAATGTCTTGGTAGGAAAAAGCAGGACAACCGTGCGGGAGAGGCCTGGTATTTTCTAGATGTGAAAATACGGGGATTTCAAATGGATAAATTATAATAAAAAGACAAAAGAGGTAGATTGATTATAATAGTGAGACTACATAAGGTATTATACCAAGAACTTTCAAGTATAAATTAAGTCTTAAAAACCAAATTAAAAAAAAACTTACAACATTCATAATTATTTGAAATAGAAAATATTCACAAAATTTTGTGATTTAATATTCAAGAAGATAAAAAGTTAGTGTTTCTTTCTAAAAAAACCTAAAAATATCGACTGGGCCAAACATTAGGAAAAATAAGGAAAAATAAAAAAAGCTTTTAAAATTTAACATGGAAATTTACACAAAGAAAAAGGTAATGACAAACAAATTGAAATTGTTATTGTATGATAAATTAATGTAGGAAAAAAATCAAATACATTGTCATTTATTTCAACCTTACAAAAACAAAGCGTACACGTCTATATCATAAATTTTTGAAAACTTTGAACTTGAAATCTTTCATTTTTGGGAGCTTGAAGCCTTGAAGCTGTAGATTATGAGACTTCAAATTCTTGCATCTAGGTTGCGTTTGGTACGTGGGAAAGTACTCAACTTTCCTTGGAAAGTAATACAAGGAATCCTTTTACCATGTTTGGTACGGTTCTTTTGTTAGAAAGTAACATTGCCATGGGAGAGTAATTATATCAAAATGAAGGAAAGTAATTCCCTCACTACAAGGTAGGAAAGTTGGATTCTTATGAGATTGTAAAATGAGCTTATTTTTTTTTAACCAAAATACACTTAATATTTTTCTAAAATTAATTTTCCCTTGTTTAGGGTTTTCTTAAAGACATACTTTTATTGTCCGGGCATTTTATCACTTCTCCGGGAAACCGACAACACATCCATCGGTAGAGCCTCCATCGCTTGTCCCGATATCTTCATCACCGTCATTTCATCGGCTAAAACAATTGATTAAGTAAATAATTATTTTATTAAATTTAAAAAGATTTTTTTTTATTTAATTGATTTTTTAAAAACATTTTATACATTTAAAAATATTTTTTTATTATTACTATAATGTTAAAAATGATTGATAAGTTGTTGATAAAATATACTAATTCAAGGGTATTTATGTCATTTTGTCAAAATTCTAAAAAATATATTCTTATGCCACACATAGAAATATTATTTTTTCATCAATTAAATCAAATTTTCTAATACATACCAAACAAAGGAATGTTATTTTCTCATAAATTACTTTCTTATTAATCACTTTAGCATCAATTAAATTCCAACATAACATTCACATAGTAAAACACCAAAAGCAACCTTAGTATAATATCGAGTCTATTTCTATATTGGTGTAATACTCTAATCGGACCCTCTACTTTTCTCACTCTACTCTTTTAGTCCTTCTACTTGAATTTAAGCATGTTTGTCCCTCTACTTTTCTCCGACGTCTCCTCCCACCTCGATTTCTCTCGCCCATCATGCTGCGTGCCCAATGCCTCAATTTCTCGCACCGATTGGGCACCCGTGTGAAGGTGTCCGGATTGGTGATTACGTGGCCTTCGCCGTAGCTCGAGCACACCGTCATCGATAGCCATAGTTGAAGAGACCCCCTAGAATCTCAAAGTCTTGTAATAATCTCGCTTGGTTGGTCACATCGCCAATTAGAGCGGCCACGGCTTCAACAACATCGAGTGGGATATCTCAAGTGGAGAGGTGCAAGGTCCGTAGGGGTGAGAGGGCGAGGAGGTGTCTTGCTTTCCGGTCGAACAAAGAAGGAAGATGATTAGATGGGAGGAGGGTTTCGGGGAAAAGGCCGTTGCTTCCCTTCTCGGATCCGGATGTGGTGAAATGATCCGGATCCTAAATGTGATGGGGACACGAGTGGACGTTTTTTTTATTTTTTAATAATATAATATCCACAACAAAGACACATCGGGCGAAGCGAATGGGATAGTTAACGCCGTTCTCGACTTGGACTTGATTGACACAAAATGAAAATGAAAAGTAAAGGGGCGAATAAGCTTAAATTCAATTAGAGAGACTAAAAAAGTAGAGTGAGAAAAGTATATGAACTGATTGAGGTTTTACATCTTTCTATATTACTATATAAATTCAACCTTTGCTTCATGTAGGGCCATTTTAGGTATCATCATCTTTGTCATGTCCTTTTCAATCCTGTAATTTATCTTTTGCGTCTAACCAATCTTTCAAACATTAGCATATTTGCACTATTTGTATGTTCATTCAACTTTTTTTATCGTTGAGTACTCCTATCTTGCGTTAAAATAAGACTTTGGTGCTACTATAAACATTAGTGGAGTTAGTATGTCACATAGCTTGACAACTATCATTGGATAATCATGCTCTTGTGATTGATTTCCATCGATACAAAATATTTAAATTATTAATTTTTCTAAAATAGAAAAATCATAAAATTATGAATTAAAAAAGATTTAATTTGATATAATTTCCTCAACAGTTCTTCTATTTTAAATTGTAATATTTTAGTCCTTTTATTATTGCAATTGAATCATGTCAATCTCTGAAAACTATAAAACCTAAACCCTAAACTCTCAAGAAGGAAACTGACATGGCTCAATTAAAATAATAAAGGAACTAAAAAAGTAAGTTAAAAAAATCAGAGAATTACACAGCAAAATTCATGTTAAAAATTAGAGTTAAGAGAAAGAAGACTAAGAAGGAGAAGAACCATAGGTAAATTTCCATATAATCATATTACAACATGGCTGCGTATTAAGAGGCATTTTTAATATTTGTAGTTAAATTGGAAGCTCATCTAATCACCATAAATTCCATTATATTCGTTGCATATTTCACAAAACAAACAATGAGAATTATCTTTATAATAATAACATAAAAGTCTCATATTTTCATTATAAAAATCAATTAAACAAAGAGTGGCATTAAATTTTAAAACAACAGTCAATAATCACCTATAAAACAAGAAGAGGCTAAGTTTTCCCAAAATATTTCTTTTAAATTTTGGTTCCGTGGCAACAATAATAGTACCAAAGTTTGGATCATGTCCATATTTTGAAAAAGTCTTACTAAGAAAATAAAATTGATTTATAATCAAACACTTGGTAGGATAACAAACATTTGAAAAAATTATTTGCACTATACAAAATTTCCAAAAACTCTTTTATCATCGTATTAATAATTTTTCCAATAATAACTATGTACCAAAAAAATTTCAATCGTAACTACGAATTTGACCTTCTGAAAAATGCTCATTGCAAAATATTAAAATAGAATTCCTATAATCATGAACACAATCCAATATTGCAAAAGTTGACATTTACCTATGATCAGCATTAATAATTTACTTTATAATTTTTTTCCATCTAAGCAAATTTGTTTAAATTCGTGTCTTGCGTGTGAAGAATTTGCACATATAAAATACAATCTCTAATTTTTGAACAGAGTGACCAATTATTTCACCATCTTTAACACATTAATTCAATTTTTCAAGCTTGCACATCGAATATGAAATAAATTTATGGAAATCATAGGCCCAAGCCCAGCACGATTTGGGCCGTGCCTGGCCCGGCATGGCCAGCTATAGTGCCGGGCCAGACTAGCACGGCCCACATCCCTGGGTCGTGCCAGGCCACACCATGGTGTCCCGGGGGCCGTGCCGGCCCGCGGCCCGCCATGGGCCGTGCTAGCCCAAGCACACAAGCTAGCCCAACACAGCCCACCACAAGTATCCGTTGGGGGTCAGCCCAACACGGCCAGTCAGATGTTTTTTATTTTTTTTCCCAACTAATTTAAATATTAGAAAATGACATTTGTAGCCCCTTCAACAACTATAAAACAGTTAGTTTTCAAGGCTATTTTAGACTTTAAAATATAATTACTTTTTTACCCTTTTCAACTATCAAATGAAGTTCGAAGTTTGTAATTTTCTAAATTGTTGTCATAGTTTTTAAATAAATGGCAAGTGTTTTCCTATATATATTTGTAATTTATTTTTAGTTTATCTTTATTTTTTCTATGTAATTTTATTTTCTAATATTATGTTAAATTTGAAAATATTAATTTTTTTTTTGTATTCATGTAAATTTAATTTTTTGTGCATATTTTTTAATTAGTTTTTCTATAGCCTTTATGTGTTGTATATTTTTTACAATCAAGAAACTTATATTTTAAGATATTTAGATTTTTTTAAAAAAAAATTCTTAATTTTTAGTATTTTTAAAGTATTTGTTTACAAATTATAAAATTTTTTAAAAAATTATAAATAATTTACATTTTAAAGTAAAAAAAGCGGGCCGTGCCCTGGGCCGGGCCGACACCCCCTGTAGGGTGGGCCGTGCCGACCCGGCATGGTTGCAAAGCGGGCCGGGCCGGCCCGAGCACGTACAGTGCCCGGGCCGTGCCGGGCTAGGGCGGCCCATCTTGCATCTCTACCCCAGTGGAAAGTTATGCAATCATGGTATCACGTACAGCAGATGGGACTGAATAAAGGAAAATAGAACTGATTGAGAAAAGGATGAGAACTAAATTTGCAAAATACCACTGACTTAAATAAAATTAACTGAGGATGGGGTTCACAATTTTCTCCCCTTGGAAGAGTTCAGCCGTAGAAATCAAATCTGATCAATCAAAGAGATGCAGCTGGCCGGCTTTCAATGAGATTCTGACTATATCATATATATGTTTAGAGTAAAAAGAGTGTTTGAAAGAATAGAAAAGAAAATGCAGAGAGATTAATTGATCTTATTGAATGAAGAAGATTGGCTTGATATAGCTGTACATCACAACTGAAAAAGAAGGAAGAGCAGTGTAATAAGACTAGACAACTTTGGATAACTCAAACAATAAAATATCCCTGAAGGTATTTATTAAGAAAACTTATCAAATCTATCTAAACAATATAGTTCAAAAATCATATGATGGGCATCTTGACCTCAAATGAATTGAAGTAATCAATCTGGAGGTTGACTCCTGGAATCTCACAATAAATGCAACATAGAAATAAATCTTATCTGTGATCCTCCATCAACCACTGATTGAAGGATTTGCTAGTGATATTGCTAAGGAAGGAATATAATTATAACCCCAACCATAGGCAAGAATTAAAAATATACACAAATAATTGTCAAATGTCCAAACTAGCTTTCTATACTCAACCTTTCAATTAATGTATCATATCATCCACATCTCCCACGTGGGATTTAAAATCTCAAACTTATTATCTCAACTGGCATGAGTATTAAATACCAATTTCCACAATTATCAGTCATTTCTATTAGATGTATATGTATACCTTTGTATGTATATGTATACATACATCTATTGTTGTATATCTACATTACCGTATATGTACATCATTGTATATGGTACTATATCTGTCTATATGTACCTCTTCTTCATTAGAATGGATCACAGATTGGATCATCTTCTAACAATTTCAATAAACCCTTTTGAGGTAGAAGTGCAAAGACGAGTATAAAGAGAAAATCATACCCCAATATACACAAACTCTCATTTAAAATGTCGTGATAAAAGACAGCCCACACGTATAATAAACTAAAATCATTTTTTTTTGAAAAAAATGAATGAACCACAGTGATTAAAAGAAGGAAGCATACAATGATAACAGACAAAAGCATAACGAAAGCAAAAACAAAAACTACAGTAAAACACAGGGAGACCCCATTAGAGGAGAGAGAGAGAGAGAGAGATCCCTCGCAGAGTGATTTGAATTACTGTCATCTAATCTCGCCCAGTAATATAGGATGTCCAGGAGAAACCCTGAATTAGCACAAAACAATATCAGAAGACTTAATTTTCTAATTGAAGCTAGTTTACTTTAGCTTCCTCAAAACAAAATCAAAGCTTTGACAACATAGTTGCTCAAATAGATGTTTCTTGCATTACCAGCATCTCATTAATACCATAGCATAATCATTACTCTCATAGCTACCAAGTATTCACCGAACTTATAATTGATTGATTTTTCCTCATTCAAATATTTTGAATGTAGATATCAATTGAATTTTCTGGAACGTGATTATGGCATGAACCTCTACATAATCATTATAAATGCTTCACAATAATAAGGCTTATCTTACCTTCCCGAGTACAAGATTATTCTCCAATGATAAACTATCAATTGAGGACCATTTCAAATGCAACTGGACACACTAAGCAACATATCAATCAAAACCCTTTTAAGTTTTAAATAGGTTAAAACTATCATATTAATAAAAATGGTGTCCCTCTAAATTTTATAGTGGATTGCTTACTAGACTATCAAGCTAATAATCATGTTATTTGTTTCTTTTTCTATAAAGAATAATTTTAGATAATTTATGGGATATAGCTTAGGGGTAGTAGGCGTGCACTAGGTTTAGACCAAGTCTTTGTTATTTAGTGATATTGTAGAGTTTGAACCATTTTATAGTGAAACCTTTGATTTCACCCATATGCAAATCTGTAGTTTTTGTTAAAATGTATTTGTGTATTTTCTGCTATGAGATAAGTTTAAGGCCTTCTATGCTTAATTAATGGCTTCCTCTTTTGGGTGTGCACTCTTTGCTCAAGGGCCGGGTCCGCTAGGCTGATTTTGGGGTGTGACATGAAAGTTTTGGAAGAATAAAAAAATATGTTAAATGTTAAAATGTGAATACTGTAGAACTTTTTTTCATGAGAGAATATAAAACTACACAAAATATGAAAATCTTGAATTGTCTTATGCTATAGAATTTTTTTGAGAAATAAAATTTGGCCATATAAAACCTTGAATTGTATTATGAAATTATTGAATTTCAATCTGAATTTCTAAAAATTTATAAAATAGTTACGTTTAAAAATACCTTAAAGTTTGAGTTTATGGAGTTATGAAATCATAAGTGAAAAATAAAAAATTGAATTTATGAAAAATAAAAAAATTCAATGAACGAATATGAACTCTGAAAATAAGTGATTTTTTGAAAAAAAAAATATATATATCAAAGTACACGATATTTGACAATTAGGTGGTGTTTAGGGAAATATTTTTGTAAGATGTTATTTGATTTATCATTAAAAAATTGAATGAGAGGAAGTAAAATATATTTTTATGAGATTATTTGATTGAGGTTGAAATACTGCATGTTTTGTGAACTTCCTGATTTTTATGTGCATAGAATGATCCCATCTTTATAATAAAATGATGGATAAAAATTGTTTACTTATAAAGCATTCATTTTATTTTATTTTTTGTATTATTTTTTTTTTTGAAAAGTGAATAAACCACATTTATTAAAAATAAGTAAGCGAGAACAAACAAAAGTACAACAGAAATAAAAATGGCAAAATGTGCCGCAACAAGAGACGAGATAACACCCACTAGGAGGCGGGGAAAAAAAAACGAAAAACTACGAGAAAGCGGCGAACCCCATTGGAGGAGAGAGAGATCCGCCTCAAGGTGATCCAAGTCTTTGTCATCTAGATCTCTCCTAGTGATGTAATATGTTCGGAGGGGCGCTTTGATCTGCTTGCCTTAAAAATGAGAAACTCCAGCTGCGCTTGACCTTTGCCATCTGTTCCTCTAGCTTGACTCTTTTGACGTTAGGAGCTGCATTTAGCCACAAGAGTATCATATGATCAATTTTCAAAATAATGAAAGCGGGCGAGAGATATGTATGTGAAAAAATGCAAGCATTTCTCTCAATCCAGATGTTCCATGTAATAGCTCTTGTTTGTAAATCCCAAAAAAGAGAAAAGTGTTCTTTTGATGTTCAATCTCCATCCACCCCACGGGGTCGTGCGGGAGATGTCGGATTACGATGTGTTTCAAAATGATTCCCGCGGTAACTCTAAATTTGTGTTGGCCTTTGGACATCCAATTAGAAGGTGGTCCCTTTGTCTCGGTTCTGCATGACACATAACACATGTGGTCGTTTGCGATCGATTATACCTTTTATTGGCTAAATTTTCCGAGTCGGAATTTTATCATCCCATGCTAACCAATTGAACAAATTGATTTTGTTGGGACATCCACATTTTAGAATAGTCAAGGACAAGCGACATCGAAGGCCACCGTCAATCAAAAAATTATAAAAATAATTCATGAGAACATTCCATTTGCCGTTAGCTTCCATCGCTTTTCATCACATTCCATTTGGGTGCAGTGCATTGATTCTTTCTACTTTAGAGCCCGAGTTAGGGAATTTTCCGCGGGGCACAAAGATCACCAAACGAGAGAGCTCCTTCATGGTATCTTTCGAGAGATGAGCCAAAATGTATAGATGTGGCCGGATATCAGCGGGTGCCCGACCATCTACCCAATTGTCCCACCGGAAAAGCGTAGAGGCTCCGTCTGTACTAAAGACACTGTGTTTTTCCTAAAGGCCGGTAGTGTGTGGAGAAGTCCATTCCAAAAGAAGGATCTTACGCTCACGTGTGAATGGAACATGTTCCACGGGGGATTATTCCTAAAGTAAAGATCGTCATTAATGGGGGTTCCACACCATTGCCTTCCCGATAGGAATTTCCACCACCACTTGCCTAACAATGCATTGTTAAAGGTATACAAATTTAAGATACCCGATCCCCACGATCCTTGGGTCTACAAAGACGCATCCGGCTTACCAATGTGAACTTGGCATGAAGTTGATCCGGACTAGACCACGGAAAATCTCTCCTATTTCAATCAATAGCCTTGATGGCCCGGCTAGGGAGTTTGTAAATAGACATCCAGGTAAGTGGGAATTCTTGACATAACCGAGTTTAGTAGAGTGAGTCTTCCACCTAGGGATAGCGGCTTGGACTTCCAAGAAACGAATCTAGATCAAATTTTTGTATCGGGATTTTCCAATCCTGTTTTCTCTGTCAACATCCTGAAATGGGGATCCCAAGATAAGTGAGTGGTAGAGTGCCAGTGGTACAGTACATTGTCTTAGCTATGGAGTCATGCGGAGCACATGTTTTATACGAGGAAAGTAAACATGTTTTTTCGGAATTAACTGTCAGCCCTGAAAAGCCCTCGAACAAATATAGCAAAAGCTTGATAATCCGTAGATCTACTTCACCAGTTGTTGTCATGATGAGAAGATGACACACTCGTGATCCTACACCTTCCAAGGCAACCCCATGAATGATTCTGATCTCATAGCATTTTTAGCTAAGACAAACAGTTGGGGAAGAGGGGGTCCCCTTGTTTAAGCCCTCTATGGTAATGGACATAGCCACATCTAGAGCCATTTATTAAAAGCTTTGCCTTAGAGGAGGTGACAATGGTCTCAATCCATCCAATCCATCTCTCACTAAAACCCCGCTCTTTCGGGAGTTCCAAAAGGAAGTCCCAGTCCACCATATCAAAAGCTTTGCGGAAGTCCACCTTGAGAATAAGGCCGGGGAAGGCGTGCTTTTGCATAAAGAAAATCGGCTCTTGCATAGTAGCGATATTATCAATGATACACCGTCCTTTGATGAATGCCGATTGAGTCAAATCAACCAAGGCATCTAAGTCTAGCGGCCAACAACTTTGAAACAATTTTAAGTGATGAGTTAATTAAGGCTGATTGGTCGAAAATGTGAAGGGTCTTCCGGTGTTAGGACCTTTCGGATTATTGTAATGCTTGCAAATTAATTCTTTCCATATTAGCTTTACCCTAATAGAAGTCCTCACGAGTTTAAAGATGTATTCCTTAACTATCTCCCGGTATTTACGAAAGAACGGCATTGGGAGACCATCGAGTCTAGAAGCCTTATTTGCACACAAGTCAAACACGGCAACCTTCACTTCCTCCTGAGTGAAGGGAATGTGTAAAGATGACAGGTAGCAAGAGGCTTTGGGGCCCGGCGAGGCATGGCCAACAAATATATAACCTCCCCTCATGTGTAGTGCTATATAAGTCCTTGAAATAGGAGGTGAAGACATTCCCTATCTCTCTATTAGACTCCGAGTCTACACTCACCATGTCATACCCGGGAGATATAGTTTCTATTCTTTCGACCCTTTGGCGATGGAGGGTAAGAATTTGGTATTTTCATCTCCTTCATTTAACCATGTCACTCTTGCCCTCTGTTTCCGGTAGATCACTTCTTGCTTTAGGATCAAACCCATGTCTGTTCTTAAGGAAAGGTCCCTATCAGTCTCGTCACTAGTGAGGTTGCGGGATTCTTTTGCTAGATCAAAGATCTCCAACTCATGAATCAATGCCAACTTCTTTAGTTTGATTGAACCAAATTCCAATTTCGCCCAAATCTTGAGCCACTCTCGAATCTTCGATATTTTTTTTTTGGCAAGGACAAAGACACCACAACCCTGAAGTTGGGGGCCATGCCACGACTCCTTAATAAGGTCGTCAAATCCTTCCACCGAGCACCACACTTGCTCAAGCGAAATGGGCGGACAACGGGAACATGTGCCCCGGATTCTAATCTAATAGGGACATGATCCGACCCTAAACGGGGGAGACAACTTTGAGAAACTTTTGGAAAAGGTGCAACCCAATGTGAATTAACAAGAAAACGATCCAATCTAATCTAAATTGGATTTTCTTGCCCATTAGTCCAAGTAAGCTGTTTTCCTAAAGCGGGTGGTTCGATTAATAGGAGATCTCTAATTAGCTCTTGTGCATGTCTTATGTCCTCTCGGTTGGGATTACCTCATGGCTTATCGTGAGTAGTAAAAATTGAGTTGAAATCACCACATATTACCTAAGGGATATTCGGTCTGGGTGACAACTCCGGATCTTATCCCGAAACTTCTGTTTTAGGTGATGCGCATTGGGACCATAAGCGTGGTACATACCCAATTGAAAGGCAATTCCTAAACTCTATTAATCCAAACTCAATTGAAAGGCGAGAAAGAACCTTGGCAACTCAAACTCCATTCAGATAAGTTACTATTCCAACCCACAATTAATCCACCAACGGATCCCAAAACCGGGGAATAGGTGAATTGGTCTAACCGGGTTCCATCTATGGTCCTCCAAATAGTTTGGTCAACCAAATTAAGTTTGGACTTCTTAATGCAACAAATTTCTGCATGATGTAATTGAAGAAAATCCTTTACTAGGAATCTCTTAGAAGATATTCCTAGACCACGAACATTCCAACTTATGACATTCATGTGGAAACTAACAAGTCTCTAAAAGAAGACAAACCTAACTAGAGGTCTCCACCACATCCCCCGGAGGGCGGTTCTTTTTATTCAAGTATGCGTAAATGTGAAAAACACTTATCTCTATGCAACAATGAATAAAAGAAAAATACCACAAGCATTACAAAAATTATTTAATTGAGTATCGGTCCAATCGGCATTAAGAAGAGGATGGGAAAAAGTATCGCCCGGTATCGTGGATGCAATCCCCTTCTTCTTGACTAATTTCGGGGTTGTGGTATGAAGCCGGCCTTCTCGGTCCATCGGGATGATGGCGTCTTCTATCTCGCACTACGTCTCGTCCCCCCGAACACGCTCTTCGACTTATCGGTATGCAACGAGACGTTTGATTTTCTCCTCAAAATCAGTCTCAGAATCCTCAAGATCCTGGCTGTCAGTGCTATTCAGCTCCTACCTAGATCTCCCATGTTCATGTTGGAACTTACCGATCAAATTGACATCCTCCATGTTCTCTCCTTCCTAAATTTCCAATTTTTCTTTTGAGGCCTCCTCATTTGGATTGGATGATAATTTTCTAATATTTTTTGAAAATTTGTCGGCACCAAGGTCCAAATGCCATAAAGATAGACCCGTTCAAAATTAGGAGGGAGGTTTAGTTTGGATGGGGGTCTTGATGGATCACAATACAAAGTCTTCTTCCAAAGAGTCTTCATAGAATTGATTCTCCACATCCTTCCTATTGTCCATAAGTTCAGAATTTTCCAAGGATTTTCATGCAATGAAGAGGTGGCCCAATATCTTCTATTCGGCCCATCTCTCTCAACCCATCCAAGATAGGTTGGCCCATTTCTTGCAAATGAGAAGAGGGCTGAAATTTAGAAGTTGGCGCCAGCTTTCTCTGTTTCAATGACTTGGCTTAATGGATGTGAGCCGCTTGTCATCATCCGATCCGCCCCTTTATCTAGCATTTCACCCATCTCCCGATCATCCGTGACGGCCTCAACCAATGGTTGGATGACGGTGGCGATCGAGATTAGGCGCATGTCGGTCGCCTCTCTATTCCCATGTAGTCTTGTATTATTTAATGTGGCCATCGAAAATCCGATGGATAAGCGAGGCGGCATTGGACCAACGATGCTGTTCCGTCGTCCATCGGGAAGAAAGCGCTTCTCGGCGACAATAATCTGTCACGGCATCCTCCGCCACCGTCGGAGTGACCCGGGAGCGAGCTTTCCGGTCGGGTCATTTTTGCCACCATTATTGAGACCCTAGGAGCTCGGCTCACCGGACGGAGTCGTTTACATCCGAGAATGCGACCTCCATTCAGCACGGCGTCTGCGCCAATCATTGTTCTTCCCCCACGGTCTCCATTCCTTGTTTGTCGACACCCGGCACTTCTTTACTTTTTTTTCGCTCGTGAGATTTCATGCATGTTGTGACCACGGGAGCTCTCGGTTTCGTTCAATGGCCTCGTTGGAACCTCCGCCTTGACACACGTACCTCTCCAAATCCTTGCGGAAAGTTGGGAAATGGTCTTTGTTATACGTGATAAGGATGATAAACTTCCTCATACCAAAGGTGAGGATGATTTCGTGAGGGAGCACGGCCCGATGGCGACGGATAATGACCACCAATAAGAACCTCTTGTGAGGCTTGCTGGGTTGCGGAATGGAGAAAAGATCTCCAATCGGCTTTAGTATCTCAACCAACCTTTTGGACATGTCCATGCATGCAATGGCAAGTTCCAAATGAGCAAAACTTGACCTTTCGCAATGGTTAACCCTGCGATCCCACCTCGGTGACCAAGGAGTGATGGTGAGGGTGCAAGGAACCAAGCTGCGATGGGAGGCTGAGCATGCCAACCTTGCTCGCTTTTTTGCCCCTTCTTCGCTGCTTAGTGTGGTGAGGTATGCGTTTCCCGGAAGGTGTAAAGCGCATCCACTCTTGGTATATTCAACCTCCCCGCGATGAGTTTCGAGAGTATTTCATCATTTGTTAGACGTAAGATAACATCCGGCACTATGATCTTCGCTAGGTCCTTCGTAGCCTTGAAGTCTCTGTGTTAACGAAAGAGAAATGTGAGACTGTTTCATGCGAGTTGGGTTCGATCTCTCTCGGATATCAGCAACCAAATTTCCTTCATTCTTATCCGACATTGAGCGTCCCTCCCTTGCTCAAGGTTGAACTCTTCTAAGTCGTGGTGGTTTCGGAAGTTCCACTCTACATCTGGTAGCCATGTGTCCAGCACTACCGCAACATTTGCAGGTCAAAAGATGGTGACATTCCAATGTCTTATGCTTCGTTCGGAGGGACCGGCCGCACGTCAGAGGCATCCGAGGTCTCTTATTTCCACTTGGCTGAGAACAACGGTGGGAAGGAGAAACATTCAAGACAGTCACTCGTGTCCCAGGCTGGGCTTAGATCTCCTATGTTGCACCATCTTTGAGTCCGCATCTTACGAGGTCCCTGCCATTGAAAACGTGCCGACATTTGTTGTCAGGTCTCTGGGAGGGCTGGCAGCTTTGTTAGGATGTGGTGATTGAAGAGACAGTGATGGTAAGAAGAGTTTATACAATCAAGATGTAATGTTTGAATTGCTGCTCAGGATGTGATTTGGAAGGGGTTTGTGAGAAGTGAAGTGGTTGCTCTTCAGAAGATTCAAATTACCATTGAGGTCCTTGGTTGAAGGAGGGAGCTCTGGATTAAAGGAACAACGGTGGTGATTGAATCATCAAGCAATGGTTTAAGTTTGAGGCGGGAGGTTGTATGTGTGTTTGGTGAGAAGGCCATAGATGGCCGGGATTTGATTATCTCGGATCGGTGTAAGTTCGAGGCCGGATGAGCGGCGAAGTATTAAGTGGCTAAGTTGTGATCAAGCTTACACCGGCTTATGACTCATGATCCCTAGTTAGTTAATATTAGTTATATGTTTGTAAAAG
Organism: Dioscorea dumetorum; assembly: GCA_902712375.1. Classification (NCBI taxonomy): domain Eukaryota; kingdom Viridiplantae; phylum Streptophyta; class Magnoliopsida; order Dioscoreales; family Dioscoreaceae; genus Dioscorea; species Dioscorea dumetorum. The sequence continues at coordinate 246,821 of CACTHL010000395.1, forward strand.
TTTTTTTAATGTTATGTTCTGTCCTGAAAGAGTTGTTGTTCTTTGGTTATGAAGTAGTGATGTTCTTTGAATTTTCTTGAATCTTACAGTAAGATTTAGCCCTGTACTTGAACTACAATCTTGTTCCTTGTGTGTTAGAGAGTACATGTGTTTTTCGGAAGTTGGAGTGATCTATGCTTCTTGTATTGTGTATTTGCATCTTGTTCTATTAGTATGTTGTTGTTCTGTGGAGTAATGAGCTTTGCTGAATTTTCAAGATCAATTGAGTAGTTTTCTGGCTTGGATTTCTATTACAAACTTGTTCAAAAGCTGATAAAGAGTATACGTAGTGGTTATTAGTGGTATCAGAGTTACGGTTACGAAGTTTGACAGTGAGAAAGAGGTGAAGGTGTTTAGTTGTCAAAGAAGTTGCAGAATATGGCTTCTAGTTCTAGCTCAAGAGAAACTCCGGAAATATCACACACTTTATTACCTATGTTCAAAGGAGAGGGATACGAGCACTGGAATTATCGGATGAGAACCTTCTTCAGCTCCCAAGGTTTATGGAAGATTGTTGAAAATGGAATTAGTAAAGAGCTCTCAACTGAAAAGGAGATAGAAGATGATGCCAAGGACTTATTTTTGCTTTAGCAGGTTATCGATGAGACTATTCTTCATAGAATAGTCAGGTATGATTCAGCAAAGGAAGCATGAGACCATATAAAGAATGAAAATCAAGGAACCTCAAGGATGGTTACTGTTTGACAACAAACTTTGAGGCAAAATTTTGATTTACTGCAAATGAAGGAGAATGAGACAGTTCAGCATTATATAACAAGGGTGTTAACTATGGTAAATAATATTCGGGGAATGGGAATTGAGATGAAAGACGAGGAAGTAGTGTTGAAGGTAATAAGGAGTCTATCTTCAAGGTTTATTCATGTGGTCACTTCAATAGAAGAAGCTAGAGATTTGGCAAAGGTTTCTTTGGATATGCTGAGTGGGTCTTTGCAGGCACATGAAGCCAGATTCAATCAATTTTCTGAAAAAACTGAAGATAAGGCTTTTATTGTTCATGGAGAGTCAAGAGGTGGAAGATACAGTGTGAGGGGAAGAGGTAGAAATTTTAGGGCCAGAGGAAGAGAAATCTTTAGAGGTGTTGATCAAAGGCAGGGCTTTCAAAGGCAGCAAACTGTTAATGAGGTTGGAAGAGGTGGTGCGAGACAATTTGGTAGGTTTAACAGAGGCCAAAGACAGTTTGGTCAGATGATTGGTCAGATATTTAGTAGAGGAAATTTATAGAATATTCAGTGTTATAGGTGTAAGAGATTTGGCCATTATCAGTCACATTGTTGGGCTGCACAAGAGAGAAAGTCTAATGAAGGGGCTGGTACTTCAAATAATCCTAATTCTAGTGACTATGGCAGTCTTTTTATGATACATAATGGTGGTGAAATTGAAGCTGATTCTATCTGGTTACTTGACAGCGGCACCTCAAATCATATGACAGGTAGGAGGGAATTATTTTACAACCTGAATGAAACTTTGAAGCACAAGGTTAGGCTTGGGAATAATAAAGAGGTGGATGTATTGGGTAAAGGATCAGTGTTGGTACAAATGTGTGGAGGTGAAGCAAAGCTAATTCATGAAGTTCAGTATGTACCTTCATTAGCACATAATTTGTTGAGTGTTGGTCAGTTAATTGAAACAGGTTACAATGTGTATTTTAGCAAAGAAGGTTGTGTGGTGCAAATAGCAGAAACAGGGAAGATATTGCTGAATGTGCAGAAGAATAATAGTAATTTATTTCCTGTGGAATTCTCTAATGATGGTCAGGTAAACCTGATGTTAAAAAATGAAGATGTTGCAGAATTGTGGCATAGAAGGTATGTGCATCTCAATTTTCAAGGGATGCAGGATTTAGTACACAAGTGTATGGTGAAAGGCCTACCTAAAGTGAAGAAGATGAATCACTGTGAAGAATGTGTGTTTGGGAAGCTACCAAGCTTCCATTTCAAATTGGTAGATCTTGGAGAGCTAATTAGAAATTACAGTTAATTCATGCTGATGTTTGTGGGCCAATGCAGACAGAATCCTTGGGTGGAGGTAAATATTTCTTGTTCTTTGTAGATGACTTTTCTAGAATGAGTTGGGTATTCATATTGAAGTTCAAGCATGAAGTATTCTATTACTTTCATAAGTTTGTTTCTGATGTTGAAAGGCAGTCTGGCTGTCAGTTGAAGATATTAAGAACAGATAGGAGTGGAGAATTCTTGTCTAAAGAATTTCAAGTTTTCTGTGATAAAAAAGGTATAAAACATGAATTAACTGCTCGTTATACCCCCCAGCAAAATGGGATTGCAGAGAAAAAGAACAGGACATTGGTTGAAAAAGCTAGGAGTATGTTGAAGTCTAGTATGTTGCCAAATTCATTTGGGCAGATGCAATTATGACAGCAACTTATATTGCTAATATATCTCCAACATTTGCAGTTCCTGGAAAAACACCTCATGAAGTCTGGTTTGGAATAGTTCCAAAAGTGTCACATTTAAAAGTGTTTGGGTGTGTGGCATTTGCACACACTCCAGCTCAACAATTGCAGAAGCTGGATGATAGGACTGTGAAGGGGGTGTTTATAGATTACTACATAGATGCTAAAGCCTACAGAATTTATATACCAGATACTAGAAAAGTAATTGTTAGCAGGGATGTGAAGTTTGTTGAAACTAAATTTTGGAAGTGGCCTAAAACACAGGGAGATATAGTTAAAGAAGTCTGCCTAAAGAGAGATGGTAATACAGCTGCAGAGAATTCAGGAAGAACAAGTAATTCAGACTCAACAGATGAAAGAATAGGAAATATAACATCTAGAAGGCAAGGTAAGCATGAAAGTGATTCAGGTGTGGATGAGTCACCAATTCAGAAAGTGAGGATTTTAAAAGATTTGTATGAGAGTTGTTCTTTTGCATTAGCTGTAATAGATCCTAGCACTTATGAGGAAGCAGTAAAATTGCCTGTTTGGAGAGAAGCTATGAAGGAAGAAATTGGAGCTATTGAGAAGAATAAGACATGGAGTTTGTGTCAATTGCTTGAAGGGAGACAAGCTATTGGTGTCAAATGGGTGTATAGAACCAAATATACACCTTAAGGAAAGATACAAAAATATAAAGCTAGGTTAGTTGCTAAAGGTTATATACAAGAATATGGTATTGATTATGATGAAATTTATGCAGCAGTAGCTAGAATGGAAGTTGTGAGGTTATTGCTAGCCATTGCCGCAGTAAAGAATTAGTTAGTTTATCAATTAGATGTTAAATCAGCATTTTTGAATGAAGATTGGAAAGAAGAGGTATTTGTTGAACAACCAAAAGGTTTTGAAATTTCAGGCAAAGAAGCTTGTGTATATAGATTACATAAGGCTTTATATGCTTCTAACAAGCACCTAGAGCTTGGTATGGGAAGATAGATGTATTTTCTGAAGCAAGGCTTTGAGAAAAATAGTAGTGAGCACACTCTTTATAAAAAGTCTGCAGAGAATGGTGATTTGTTGTTAGTTTGTATTTATGTTGATGACTTGATTTGTTTGGGAAATTTAGCAGAAGTAGCAGAAGAATTTAAACATAACATGAAGAAAGAGTTTGAGATGAGTGATTTGGGGTTAATGTCTTATTTCCTGGGGCTTGAAGTAACTCAAGATCAAAGTGGTATTCATGTTTGTCAGAGAAAATATGTACAGGACTTGTTGGATACTTATCAGATGAAGGATTGTAAAGCAGTATTGACACCTTTAAATTCTGATTATAAGTTAATCAGAGAAGCAAGTGAAGAAGCAGTTAATATGACAGAATACAGAAGATTAATTGGCAAGTTAGTGCATGTTACTCATACAAGACCATAGATTACCTTTTCTATGGTATTTCTTAGCAGGTTTATGCATAAGCCTTCAAGACAAGCTTTTGGAGCAACAAATCACATTTTAAGCTATTTAGCTGGGACAATTAACACAGGAATTATGTACAGAAGGAATACAAATGGAAGGTTTGTTGGTTTTTCTGATAGTGACTAGGGTGGTGATACAAGAGACAGAAAAAGCACTTCAAGAATGATTTTTTTGTATGGAGATGGAGCAATTTCATGGGCTTCTAAGAAACAAGAAATTGTGGCATTATCATCTACAAAAGCAGAATATATTTCTCTGTGTTCAGCATGTTGTCAAGGTATGTGGCTAATTAAATTGTTGCAAGATTGTGGTATAGAAAAACAAGAACCAATTGAAATTTATTGTGATAGCAAGTCATGTTTAGCCATTACAAAGAACCTTGTAATGCATGGTAGACAAAGCATATAGATGTCAAATATCACTTCATCAAAGAATTGGTTTCAAAGCAAGCAGTAAATCTTCAGTTTTGTAAATAAGAAGACCAATTGGTTGATTTGTTCACAAAAGGCCTTGATGCTAAGAGACATTCTAATTTCTGTGAAGCACTTAATTTATGTCATCTTCAATCAAGGGGAAGCTGTTAGGATGTGGTGATTGAAGAGGCAGTGATGGTGAGAAGATGTAATGTTTGAATTGCTGCTCAGGATGTGATTTGGAAGGGGTTTGTGAGAAGTGAAGTGGTTTCTCTTCAGAGGATTCAAATTACCGTTGAGGTTGTTGGTCGAAGGAGGGAGCTATGGATTAAAGGAACAACGGTGGTGATTGAATCATCAAGCAATGGTTTAAGTTCGAGGCAGAGGTTGTATGTGTGTTTGGTGAGAAGGCTATAGACGGCTAGGATTTGATTATCTCATATCAGTGTAAGTACGAGGCAGGATGAACGGCTGAAGTATTAAGCGGCTAAGTTGTGATCAAGCTTACACCTGGCTTATGACTCATGATCCCTAATTAGTTAATATTAGTTATATATTTGTAAAAGTTTTTTTAATGTTATGTTCTGTTCTGAAAGAGTTGTTGTTCTTTGGTTATGAAGTAGTGATGTTCTTTGAATTTTCTTGAATCTTACAGTAAGATTTAGCCCTGTACTTGAACTACAATCTTGTTCCTTGTGTGTTAGAGAGTACATGTAGTGTTTTTCAGAAGTTGGAGTGATCTTTGCTTGTTGTATTGTGTATTTACATCTTGTTCTGTTAGTATGTTGTTGTTCTGTAGAAGTAATGAGCTTTGCTGAATTTTCAAGATCAATTGAGTAGTTTTATGGCTTGGATTTCTATTATAAACTTGTTCGAAGGTGATAAAGAGTATACGTAGTGGTTATGAAGCTTAAGAAAAAGAGATCCCCGACCGCACGAGACTGTTCCGGAGAGGACGCTCTTTACCTAGTGGACAAAAACGCGTCTATATTGGCCTCCGCGCACCTCCGCCACAACCACCGCGACCTCCGCCATATCGGCCACCGCAGCCCCCACTCAGGATATCATCATGCAAGGACTCCATGTCACTTGATTAGATTATTCTTACATTAATTTATGAGCAAAATTTCTTACAATAAAAATAGTAAAAGTATTCATTTTAATTAGTAGTTGTTTGACTTTGGTTAGTTTTTCAAGTAATACGCCTTCGTAGACACAATATGTCTCTAATAATTATAGAGAAGTTTTGTCTTTCTCTCTTTTGAGCCAAAGGGATAACTATGTCAGAAGAATATACAACCAATTAGCTAGCACAAATATTTCAGTGAGTAATTTAGTTGGCACAAATATTTTCTTTCCTGATGGTTTACTTTTGGGGTTTGAATATTTGATGATAAGTGGAAGTTTTTTAATTCTATCAAATTAATTATTACTACTACTATTTGGTACATTTGGAAAGCTATATGTAATGCTACTTTTAGAAATAAAGCTCTATACTATAACAACATCCCCAGAAAAGCATATGTACTAGCACATGAACAATGGGTGGATCTAGGCAGCAAAGAGGGAAGAATCTCATCTTTTCTAATTTCTCTTGTGTTAATGGTCCTTTCTTATTCCCAATAGCATTTTGTTCCAGGGATCTCTCCATAGGTGGAGTTGGCTTCCTGGTTGTTGACTCCATACATGTAATATCATTAGCTGGATGCTACCCTACCCTAATCAATTCAATTGAAGATGCAGAAATTAAAGCCTTAACTTTAAGCATACATGTGCTCAAATACATGGGCTCATGATACGGCATATATATATTGATGCTGTCTTAATGTCAATGACGGCCGCTAAAGGTGGCATTCATCGGCGAGCCGGCGATCGACTCGGCTCTCAAGCTCCTCAAGCACATCCTTACACAAGTTGGCCAACCTAGAATTCATCCGATTCCCATGAGCTAGGGTCTCACTTGTTGCAAAGTTAGCTAGCCAAAGTGTCACATGCCGGTCTCTATCTCTATTTCACTAGGGCAGGAATCTTCCAAAATGGCTAATGAAAACACTGCAATTGAATGGTTTCTATATGTAATTTTATTTATTTCGGCAATTTTCTTCTTTTGTGCTATTTGCTTTGTTGGTTGTTGCGTTGTTTCCTTTCCCTGCTATAGTTGTCATTCTTTTCAATAGATCGGCTTCAAGCTCTTTTTATCAAAAGAAAAAAATATACCAGCAATTATGATTTTTGGCTTCTGTTATAATGTGTGTATATATATACTCTATTTTTTCTACAAATATGATGTTTAATCAAATGAGACTCTGCACATTCGGTTATATAGGAATTACTAATTGTTCATTTTTTAACACAATAATGCATGGTTCAAGTTTCTCAGTGGAATGTTTACGAACTGTCAAATGAATAATTGTTGATAATTTTCAAAATTTAAGTAATTGTAGCGGCGGACTAGTTGATGGACTTAAAAATTAATTTATATCGTATGTTGTGTTCTTTCGAGACTTCTTTGCATTTGCGTTTGCATTTGGTTTTAAAAGTTAGATTGTATTTTGTTTAATATTGGATTCTTGTAGATTATTTAACTCAAATAAGACACTTGAAGGGTTGACTTAGAGGTGCAAGTTGGGCCGTGCCGGCCCGAGCCCGGCACGGCCCGGCCACGATTTGGGCCGTGCTTGGCCCAAATCGGCCAGCTACAGTGCCGGGCCAGGCTGGCATGGCTCATATCCACTGGGCCCGCGACCCGCCATGGGCCGTGCGGCCCTAGAACACGAGCCGGCCCGGCACGGCCCGCAACAAGTAGCCATTGCGGGCCTGCTCGGCAAGGCCCAACATGCTTTTTTTCCCCCAATTAATTTAAATATTATAAAATAATATTTGTAGCCTCTTTAACAACTATAAAACAGCTAGTTTTTAAGGTTATTTTAGACTTTAAAAGATAATTACCTTTTACCCCTTTCAACAACAATAAACGACTAGTTTACAATGGTATTTTGGGAATTAGAAAAATTTTAAAAACCTATAAATACCCTCAAACATTTACATATTTCTCCACACTAAATTACTCATTCTTGTTTTAATCTCTCAAGCATTGAAGACTCCAAGCTCTCTTAGTTCTCAATATCTTCAAGTTCATGATTTGAAGTTTGTCAAATTCAGCTCAAGCGTTTCATTACTCCGGCAATTCCCCCACATTTCCATCTAATCAATTTGGAATTCTCCAAGAAAAACCACGAATTAAATTTACATTGTCAAGGTTGAGGTAACCCTAAACCTTTTTTTTATTTTTTATAATGGTCGGCTCTCCCAATTTTGCTTTCGATACACCATTTTTTCTTAATGAAAACAACTTTGAAAATTTCGATGATTCACAACTTGAGCATGTTACTTGAATCCCCTAATATGGGACCATCTAGTAGTAGGCCTCAAACAAACACAAAAAAAAGAACTTCGGGGTATGGCAATTTTATGATATTGTTGAATTTCCAAACAAAGGGGCTCGTGCCGTTTGTAAAAAAATGCAAAAAAGATTTTTCTTGTCAAACTTGGGTGGAACGGGTCATTTGAAAAGGAATGCCGACAAACATGCTACTAGTCAAAATGATCCTTCCCAAACACAAATTAGTTTTGCAAATTCAAGTATTGGAAGTTTTGTTTTTTCCAATGAAAATGCAAGAAAATGGATTGCAAAATTTATTGTTCAAAATGAACAACCTTTTTATCTTGTTGAAAATCTGGCTTTTATAAAAATTCAAGTTAAGGGGTTTAATCCGAATTTTAAATCTGTTTCAAGGACTACTATCAGAAAATATTGTCTTATTATTTATGAAGAATATAAAGAAAAATTCATTTCCAAAATTTCTAAAGGTTTATTTAAAATTTCTCTTACTTCCGATATTTGGTCTTCTCAAAATAATTCCTTTTATCTTTGTGTTATTGCTCATTATATTGATAATAATTGGACTTTGCAAAAACGTATTTTGAGTTTTATTGAATCAGAATATCAACATACCGCAAGTAATATTACCGGTTACATCATGCGTACTATTAATGAGTACAAAATTGAAAAATTTGTATTTTCAATCTCTCTTGACAATGCTTCGGCAAATAATTGTGCCGTTGATATGTTAAAAATGCATTTAGATCCTATGTTTTTGGGAATTTTTTTCCATGTTCGTTGTATATGCCATATATTAAATTTATGTGTTAGAGATTGTTTGAAAATTATTGATCCTCATATTCGTAGAGTTAGAGAAGCTATTTTATATGCAAAAAACTCTTCTTCACGAAGGCATGAATTCAAAAGATATTATAGGTAAATGGGGAAAAAATATAAAAAATTTATTTCCGATGTTCCTCATAGGTGGAATTCAACTTATAATATGTTGGATTGTGCTTATGATTACAAAGATATTCTTACCATGTATTGCCGTGAGTTTTTTTCCGACATTGGAATAACTAATTATGATTGGGAAGTTAGCTATATGATAAAGGAGTTTTTGGATATTTTTAATTCCGCAACTAATTTTTTTTCCGGTATTTATTATCCTACTACTTTTATGACTATTTCTCATTTATATTATATTAGTGAAATTTTTACAAAATATAGATGTGATCCTAATTTTGCTCCCATTGTTGCTCCTATGGAATTAAAATTTAAAAAATATTTTGCAAAAATTGACCCTCTTCCCGTTTTATCTATGTTTCTTGATCCTCGTTTTAAAATTGATGGTACTTTTGTATGATTAATTCTTATGATGAAAACATTGGACTTGATCATTCAATTTTCAAAGATGAATATCGTTGTTTGCTTCATGATATATATAATGAATATAACCATACATATGGAAATCGACGAGCTTCTACTTTTGCAGAGATTTTGAAAAATCTTCTTCACTTTCCAAAACTAAATCTCCGGCCGATCTTATAAATATGATTAGAAGAAAATCTACAAGTGCTTCATCTTCTTCTTCTTCTTCTTCTTCTTCTTCTAATACTAGTTCTTTGCATGAATTAAATCTTTTTTTAAATAATAATTTTAATGATTTTCTTACTACCAAAGAAATTAATAACTTTAATATTTGTTTGTGGTGGAAACAACAAGAACATAACTATCCCGTGCTATCTCGCCATGGCACGTGATCTACTAACTCCACCGATGTCTACAATAGCGTCGGAGTCTTGTTTTAGTGTAGGGAAAAAGGGTACTCGATGATAAAAAGAGCCACATGAACCAAGCAACAGTGCAAATGTGCATATGTCTGAAGGATTGGTTAGAAGCAGAAGATAGGTTACAAGAACACCAAATACATGAAGAAGGTAGTGATACTGGAAAGGGCCTTACACCATCCGAGCGTTCAACTTCAACCCGTGTTGATGAAGAAATAGATTAATCAAATGAAGTTCGAAGTTTGTAATTTTCTAAATTGTTGTCATAGTTTTTAAATAAATGTCAAAAATTTTCCTATATCTATTTGTAATTTATTTTTAGTTTATCTTTATTTTTTTCTATGCAATTTTATTTTCTAATATTATGTTAAATTTGAAAAAAAATATCTTTCTTTGTGTTCATGTAAATTTAATATATTTAGATTTTTAAAAAATATTTTCTTAATTTTTAGTATTTTTAAAGTTTTTTTTTACAAATTTTAAAATATTTTTAAAGAATTTAGATAATTTTTATTTTAAAATAAAAAAGACGGGCCGGCCGGCCCGACACAGCCCAGCACAGCCCAGCTGGTCTGGACCGTGCTCGTGGCTGGGCCGACCCCCTGTGTAGGGTGGGCCGTGCCAGCCCAGCACGGTTGCAAGCCGGGCCCGAGCCGGCCCGAGCACGCACAATGCTGGGCCCACACCATGCCCGGGCCGTGTCGGGCTGGGCCTGCCCATCTTGCACCTCTCTAGGTTGACTAATTGAAAGTTGTTTAATGTTGGACTCTTGTTCAAATGACGAAGCACGAAAACAATGCTTCAAGATATCAAGTCTTTGAATTTAAATTTTTTGAAGTATTTATTTTGATTATTATTTTGTTATTATCACATTTTATTTATTATTTTGTCATATTCTAGGCCTATATAAATACCTTTTTAGGGTTTATAATCTATTTATTTATCAATCTATTTATAGTTCAATTTTGAGTGTTCATTTTTTTTTATTATAATTATGTCTTAGATGTTTGATATTTTAGAGTATTCTTTCTCACTTCTCACGTCAATCATGCAAAGTATGTGTGCAAAATCACACTTATGTACATATTTTGTTTTTTTTTTTTTAACAAGAGTAAGATGGACGGATGCAAGTTTGAAAGGTATTGAAGGTATTGGAAACATATTTTATTGACGGATGCAAGTTTGAAAGGTATTGGATGTGATACTTCCCATCGGTCCCTCTAACTCTTGTTTTCTCTCATTAAAGTATATATGTACTTTCGCTATTTTTAGTTCGCTATTTTTAAAACACTTATAAATACCTTATAATTCTCAATTTGTACATATAATTAGTCTCAGGGATTCTAGGATTCTAAGGAAAACTCTGAAGTGTTCAAGGGCTCTACAGAATAAAATTGAAGTGTCTTTTACATATCAATTATGATATAGTTAAAGCTTAAAAAGAATTATCATGTAACACATTCTTTGTTGTTTTTTATGCATAAGCATGTTTATTAGGTTGTGAGCCTTTTATATTTATTGGGTTTGCCTTGTGCGTGCAACCGTTTAGCACCTGACATACTTCATAAATTTGGCTCGGTATCTATCTAAGCAACAGATAAAGTTGAATGACCAATCACAATTAACATAGGAATTAAGATAGGAATAAGTAACTTCAATTTTATTCATAAATTATTAATTATTTCAATATATACAAGCTGTGATCATGCATGCATGAAAAGGAAACATACATTTTCTTATCATTAAACATTAAGATCAAGGAACCATGGATAAAATAACATATACGCGCACATAAACGATAAAAGTTTCAATTGAAAACAATAGCTATGGGGCTTCGGACTGACATGGTTATCTGGCATTGATACCCACTCTAGCTTTCCTTCAGATATCGTGTTCATAGCAGGAGCAGGTGGCACAAGGGTTATGGTGACATTGAAACTCAATTGTTGTGTTTGAGCAGAGAACTGGAGTCTGTTTGTAGAAAGGATCAAGCTTGCATGGGCCGGATGAACAATTCTAGGTGTGTAAACAGAGTTAACTTTGCCTACATTGGTCACTGTCCTCATAACAGTCTCTATCGGAGATATGGAACTCAAATTTACCATGATTGAAGGATAGTTCAATTGGGACGGTTCGATCTTCTTCTCCTTGGCGCAATCCACTTTTCTGCCATTAAAAAGTTCCATATGTGTGGAATTGTAGTTAAGAGCACACATGTACCCAATGTAGTCATCGAAGTTACGGTCGTAGATGAGGCCTGGATTCATGGCTTTAACGGGATTGATATGCCCCGCTCCTCGATCAAAGATGTTGCATGGTTTCCAGTTTTTCATGTGAGTGAATGGCCTCCCTGCTAGATCAACATCATCTGCAGATGTTATTATTGCAGACTGGATGGCCGCTGAAGACCATTTTGGGTATTTCTTCTTGAGCAAAGCCATGACTCCTGCTACATGGGCGCCGCCATGGATGTGCCGGTGTTGAACCTGATGTTTAAATAGAGTGATTAGTGATAGCCAGAACGACATGTAACGAATAAGAAATTTCTTAAGCTTGGAATACTTGAAATAGGTATAGAGGGGGGTTTTTTTTAGGGATGCTCCAAGGATCTCAAAACCAGGTGCAATTACGTCCGGCTTCAAAATGCCACCATTCGTTAAACTAGGACCACTTGAAGAGAGCGTAGCGATGGCGGGAGCAGGCCGGCGACCAGACACCTGCCCTTCAAATATGATGGTAGCAGTCGGTGATCCTCCAGGCAATTTGTAGTAATTGAGGATCTTCTTGGCATCATTGTCATTGACATGAGATACTGGAAGAACATGTGTGTCACTTCGGGTGTTCTTTATTGGGCCCATCAAAATCATGGCGGGCGCCACCAGCGGAGTGAACAACACGTCCTTTGTCGACATTTTTATTCCCTGCCCTGCATAACACTATCTTATTCGTCGCATTGATCCCATTCAAGGAACCACTCAAGCAATCTAAAGCGGCTGGTTTGTTATTTGCTCCGGGGTATATAATTGGAAGGAACATGGATGAGTTGAAATGAGTTGGCTGGTAAAACCCAGTTTCTCCGATCACCTCATCTCCATTGCCCAACCTCACTGCTGCCGCAAGCCTTCCATCTGGCCAGCTTGCACCGACCACTGTGAGCCAAGGTGCCGAATGACTTAGGGATATTGGTTTTCCCCGGTTACCAGCAGAGACTGAGACAGAGATACCCTTCTTCGTGACCTTATAGCCACCGAAGGCAGCTTCATCATCATGGAAGTTAGCTGTTGGCTCATCACCTATAGAATAGTTGATCACGTTCACTCCGTCAATCATTGCCTGATCATAGCTTTTCAGTAAATCATCACGACTACCAGTTGGCTTGTAGATGGAGAGGTGAGCTCTGGGCGCCATCCCTGAGGCTGTGTACTTGAAGTTGCCAACGACCATGGCATCCTTCACAAAATTTCCTGCCGCTATGCTGGCCACGTGGCTCCCATGTTCACCTGTATCCACTGGTGGTGTATTCTTTTTTTTGCCACCTTGAAATGCGGCGGCCCCAATGATCTTATTGTTACAAGAGAAGTTGGCGAAGTTACATGTGCCATTCCAGTTGATTGGCTTTGCAGGCATTTGATGGTCAGAAAATGATAGGTGGTTCCGTGGGATACCTGAGTCGATCACTCCGATGACGATGCCTTCTCCCATATTGGACTCAGTGTGCCATATTCCAGTTGATGGATCACTTAACCCTAAAAACTTTGGGGTGTAAGTGGTCTCCAGTAATATTTCTTTCCGAATGCTCAACTCTGCATGCAGGAAGCCATCCATGCGTTGTATGGCTTGAACTTCACCATGTGTTAATCTTGCTGCGAATCCAGTCATCACTTCGAAGTACGAGTACACTAGCCGGGGCTCACCCGAGTCCAATGTCAAGTTTGGAAGAAAGGACTTGTGCCAACTTTCCAACTCGTCATAGCTGAGGAGCTTCTTCTCCTCAGGCTTGCTTAAGTGAATGATGTACGTCTTCATCTGATCGACATTTCTGCTCTCATTAACTACTGATTGAAGCTTAATGTCACTTGTTTGTGAAGCTTCATCACTAGCAACAAAGAAGAAAATGAACAAGAGGACTAAGATGGAACCCTTCATCATGATCAAGTGTGAAAGCTTACTCAGGACTGAACTATATATGCATTCTACGCACTCTTTCTCCCTTTTTATATCTATAGCTCATGAGAACAATTATTTGACTCACTCATTCCAGGATACCTTGAGGGAGGGTAGCATGTCCATTAAAAATTTAAACAATGCTTTGTAGATACCGCAATAATTGATTAAAAAAGGTTAAGACAAACATAATAATAACTAAACTACAAATCTCCATAAATTACAATTATTGTTCCTTTTCTTTATGATTTATGATCATAGATATTCATACTTGAGCAAGAAATTCGTATTTAAGAGCTCCATTAATTGCAATTTTTTTTTTTTATTTTAAGGCTTCATGATTTATGATCATAGACATACATAATTCAACAATAAATAGATAATAACAAAAAGTCGTAGTAGATTTTATTCAAAAAAAAAAAGTCGTGGTAGATATGAAACATTCATTGTCATACTTTGAATTCGACGAGTAGACACGAAACGTAAACAAACAGTCGTACGGTTGCAAGAAGAATATCTTGTAAGTATAGAAAACCTTAAATATGTCTCAGAATAAAAAAAATTGTAACATAAATAATTAAAAATATTGTACTCACTCAACTACGTGTCAAACTAAAATTGCACTTGATATTAAAAGAAATTACCAAAATAATGAGCTTGACATGAGGCTCAATTAATAAGCAATATTGCATTTAGGATGATTCAAAATTAATAACGGCGGAGTAAAGAAGTCTGGCGGAGCTCATGGCGGAGCTCACGGCGGAGTGACAGATGAGGTTTCTTGGTAGCTTCCGAGAAGGGTTTGGTGGTCCTAATGATGAAGCCGGTGGATTCCGACGCATCGTGGTGGAAGTCGTAGAGGATTTAGCGGCGGATCTCGAAGGATCTCACGGCCGTTCTTCCCTCGCTTCAACCCTTCTCGGAGAATTCCTCCACCCTCCATTAAACTGAATTCCTCTTTCTCAACCCAGGCCAAAGACTCACCAAGTGAGAGAAGGAGTTTCGTTCGCAAAAGTTGTTCACACTTCACCTCCAACCGAATCCATTCCTCCTTCTCTTGCAGGTCCCTTGAAGCGGCGTCGTTCACCGGAGTCCGGTGAACTCTGTAAAAAATGCTTAAGGCCCGGTCATAAAGTTGATGATTGTAGACACCAACTTACTTGCAAGGAGATGCTCCGGCGTGGGGCATATTGCTATTCGATGTCCTTTGCGCACTCCTCCTATCCGTTCGGATAATAAAAAGATTAGAACTAGGTCCAAGCTTATCTCTCCGGGAAGCTCCTCGGAGCTTAAACCCCCGCTCCAAATCCCGTTCGTCATTCTTCCTCTTCCTTTCGTGTTTCTTTGCCCATCACCGAAGCTATTTAAAATCCAAAGATCTTAAGAAGATGGTGATAATCAAAGTCCTTTCAGAGCAACGCAAGTGTTAGATCTCTCCATGCTTCTCTACCTCATTGTTTGAACTCTGAATCCTCGTGAGCATATAACACCTTTTAACAATGATTTTGTTCTCACAATGGCTACAAAGAAGAGATGCATCTTTGTTGATTAAGAGAAGCCCGCTATCTCCGATTTCTAACCTCGGGCCTTGTAGCATCAGCCTCTCCCTTTGGATTCGCTGAGTTTGGCTCTCATGCGATCGCCGCCGGCAACTACAATTTGTTAAGAATCTCTAATCTTCCACTCCATTGTTGGAATTGGGATTCCATCGTCGAAATCCTTAGACCGATTGGTGATCTAATTTATGTCCAAAAGAAAGAGCATGTAACTCTCGAAAATCTTAGAACTCGGTGAGACTTAAAGCTCCGACCGGCTTCCCCGTTGGAGATCACGGTGGATGTTGGAGTTAGCAGCTTCTTGGTCAAACCGGGAGATGACGGAATTCACGTCCTTTGTTCCAAGGTAGTACGGGGCCCCGGCACCTCCCATGCGGCCTCGGCCATCTCAAAAACCCGGCCCTCGTAGCACTCTTTATATCCCTAAGTCGGGTCAAAGGCAAAGAGCCTCTCTTACTCTCCTCTGCCGTAGAGCTATCTCCGGCGAGACCGTCGAGCTTAGCTCCGGTCTCGGCCAATCAACGGGGATAGAGGTTAACTTACCTCTTGGGTGGCATTCCTTCTTCCCTCGACGTTCGGCCGTTGGCCGGAACCACCGAGATGCCATCGGATTCTCGTGAGAAACCCGAGAAAGGTGACAAACTATTTCCATGCAAGGGTGTCGTACCTGCTGCCTCTCCGGTCGTTGCCTTGCCTCGGGATAAAGCTTCGAGTTTACTTTTGGCTCCATGCATTCGTCTCTCTTGCCTCGTGATTGCTACTCCCGGGATTCCTGCATTCTCTCAAATGTTAAAACTTCACGTGATTCTTCGCCCAAGCCTCGAGATGATATCTCTCCTCAAGATCAGATCTCGATATCCCTTCCTTTAAGAAATCGGATGATCTGTCTCGAGATTCACAACCTCCACTCATTTCTACTCATTCTTCCCCTTTGAAAGCCTACCTCGAGATAAACACTTACCTGCCATCTCTGCGGATCTTGATTTGTTGCTTCAAGATCAGCAGCATCCAACTTTAAAAGAAGCTGATTCTTTGCCTTGTGATCAGCATTCCTTAGACTTACTCACCACTTCTCCAATGAAGGCTTCTTCGCCTTAGGATAGGCATATTAATTCTCCAACTAAGGAAGGGTCCTCTAACTCGTCCTTCCTATTCACTGAAATCTCTCCCCCGACTATCTCAATTCCCGATGGTTATAAGTGGATCTTTGTCCATGAGGGTTGGATTTTGATTCCAAAAAATTAATTCTGAAAAGTTTTTCTCCCAAGATATTCCACTTCTTGGATACAAGTTAGATGATCCCTCCGATGAAGAACTTCTTGATTGGGGCGAAGACGAGGACATTTCGGAGAATGAATTGGCAGATGAGGATATTCTTCTTGAAGAAGATAACGCCAATCAAATTGAACTCGCTCATCCTTCATCTGATCTAGAAGATGCTAAGATGACTGATTTAATTCCAGTTTCTACAACTTTGGCTACCGAACATTCTGATTCAAGACTTTTGGGAACCCCTCCAAAACGGCTTTTCTCCGCTCCAAAACAAATTAGAAGAAGTGAGAGGCCCAAGAAACCCTCCGGACGTTGGAACGAAGAAGCGAGGTTTGTACCACTTCCTCCTCGATCCTCCAAGAAGAAGATTCCCGAAGATCCGAGGAGGTATGCCTAACCTTTCTAGTTCTCGTTTTTTCAAATTGACTGATGCTCAAATTCTTAATTACGAGAACTCTTGTGGCATTAAATTTTTAGGATCCCCACGCATAAATTTAAATGCCTAGAAAATATCCGTACTCTTGAAAAGGAAAGAACCTCTAAAGACCCCAATTCTCAAGGATCTCCTTCGAGATCTAATTTCTAGACTTCTTGATTTTCTTTATGAAAATCTTAAGTTCGGAATGTTGAGGTCTAGGCAGCCCTCAAAATGCCACTTAGTCAAAGATGTCTTTTTAAATTCTCAAGCTGATATTGTACTCGCATCCAAGAATCCAAACTTCAAGACCTTCATGAGCTCTTATTGGAGGTGACCGATGGGGGAGGGAAAACGTCTTGACCCCTTTGATTACTTGCGGCATTTTGCCAAGGCAATCTTCTGTGGTATTCTCGTTGCCCGGGAGAGATCGCCCCAAGTTATTGGAACTTTAATTTACAAAGGATCCTTCGGTTTGCGTTCGGATTTGCTAATCGTTTAAACAATTTCATTGGGCTTGTACTAGTGTTGTATGGCCCAAAATCCTTACTTCCATCGGATCACGCTCTGGGATGAACTCGTTTGCTCCCAAATCTCATTTCTATTCCTTGGGTAATTTATGTGTAGGAGATTTCATCACGTTTTCCTACCATAGAGGATGTAAACAATGGTATTATAAATCCACGCGAAATTTCCTCCTCTCAAAATATCTTAAAGTGGCCTGGATCTGTTATTGACTTCTCCTATTAGTGGGAGAAAACTCACCTCGGACTAATGGCCAATCTCGATCCTACTTGGATTCGCCTAGACCGATTTGTTTCTTTCCCATAATTGGTTCCTCCTTTTCCCTAGAACTTCCCAATTTGTGCCTCCCGCATTTGGATCTCGATCACTCTCCTATTTGCCCCCGGATTTGGTTATCATCTTCAAAGACCAAGCGAACTTTCGGTTGCGAGAACCCTTCGGTACCTACCAGGTTATGATTAGAAAAATCGAATTCAAGATCGGGTGGATGGAATCTAATGTTCAATGTATGCTGAGCTTTATAATTTCCAAAAGATGAGCTCATTTTTGAAAGTCAACCTTCGCGATCTTGGTCCAAGGATGCACTTTGAACGTGCTTCCAAACTTCTTAAGATTAGCCTGCTCTCTCCGAATTCTTGGAATTCTCTGGATATCATATCTGAAAGTAGATCTCTTTCGAGGAAGATCCATTGGGCTCCCCAAGGTGCGCTCCGAACTCCATTTTATTCTAAATCAAGAAGAAATTTACCGGAAACAACGATCCGTGATCACTTGGCTAAGAGAAGCGATTCTAAATACAAGGATACTTTCACCAAGTAGCAATGGAAGCGAGGAACAAAATTTTCACCTCACCTACTCTTCAATGATCAATGGATTCAAGGAAATAAACAAATTCTCAAGATCTTTTATGATCACTTTTACTCCTCTCTTTGGTACTTCAATTACAGGCTTAGATTCCTCTTTCGAATCGGGCAAACTTCTCTTTACTTTAAGGGAAAAATAGATCTGGTCCCATCTTGGTTATACTCCCTTTACTATTGAAGAAATAAAACAAGCAGTCTTGCTGTAAGCAGGATAAAGCGCTGTGTCCAGATGGTTTCCAATTTTCTTTCTATAAAAACCTTTCGACCTTTATCCACACTTCTTTGGTTAAACTTCCCGAAGACTTTTACTATGGCACATTAACTTTGCTCTTATTGCA